>CASHTH010003892.1:0-15873 GCA_030341885.1 Geodia barretti | reverse complement strand
AGGTGGTTAAATAGGTTCTGCCCCACTCCGAAGCTCATGTTGATGATTGAACGAGAGGTATCCAAAATTTCTGTAAGTTGGTCATTGGGGCCGATAGATGCCGATGCCTAGTGAGCATGGTGGGGCGACCGTTCTGTTCTTGATAGCCCCCCAGCGCTCAACACAACCGGTCTGCCTTCAACTTGAAAATCTTCGACATCCGCTTTCCGTACTTACCAACCGAGCCTGTACGATCCTGACCAAATACCTTCCTACGAAAACCCACTACCACCTCACTCGTTAAGGTGGAGACGGTGAGCCCATGGGCATTTCAGGTGAGTCGTCGCAGCGCGCATCCTCCAGCGTCCAGGTTTGTTTCAGAGGCCACAGACCAAGCCACGAGGGGTTCGGGCCATTTGGTATCTCGCCTGTCCCATAACCCGCCTCCAAACAGGCTGCGTGGAGGCCTTTGGCTGTCTCTGGCCACGGGGCCAGGAATTGACGAAGCCGTAACTGGGCACTCGGTCCGGTTGGTTCCATGAAAATCATCCCGAATGTCGAGATAATGCTCAGATTTTCTGAAGTGAAGGCCAAAGCTACCTTGTCTCATAACGACCATTTCACATCGTTGCCCCCTACCAGACCCAGGAGTCGAATCTCTCAGTGTAACCCCCATTTGCATTGACTGACCCGTTGAGGGATGACCCTCCTACGATCACCTTGCCCTGACGCCAAGTGGATCTCCCTCTCCTGGTGATCGTTCACACGCAGTGGCCCAGTTATTGTTTCCGAGTCTGGGATTCTGCAAAACTGTGTGGCCGAACTTTATCTCGTTCCGGATATAGGCTGGTCAGGGTAATTCTGGCCCGGCCCCCCCCTTCCAGCCACAGAAACGAGGTGATTCACGTTTTCAAGCGCAATCTGCTGGCCACAACCGAATCCAGCCGCTCCCCCACCCCGACGATAACACGTCTATTCATGGGCCCCTCCTTGAATGCTTTTCGTCCTCTAACATAGGATTTCCCATTTCCAGCACGCTGAACTCGATCTCCGCCCCCCCATGTCTAGCCAACTCCCGTGCTTGGGTGTGTGTGGAACTCCAGCTCCGGGCGATGCGTTGGCCTCTGGAGCGGCGGAAAGTCTTCGTAAAGCGACCCCATCCGTTCGCGTTCAAGTTGTCCAAGGACCACTCGGATCACAGGGATAACAGGCACAGTGTCAAATGGCGCCGAGATGGGCTTGTTGAAAAAGCCAGATAATAGAAAGTTCAACAGCTCTGGGCTGAAATGGGCGAAAGTCCATCATTTGCGAGGAATGGGGATGCTAGAGCCCTTGGACCGCTGCCGCAGGGACTCCACCCTTTCAGTTCACAGCAAAGCGGCTGCGGGAATTCATTGATCCCAACCATCTGTTGATTAGGTCGAAGACAACTGGGCTTCGCCAATCTGGTGGCTCCCTTGGAACACCGGTATTGCCCTGATTTCGGCCGCCCCGCCATTCATCCCGAGACAATGGTGCGGGCGCTCCTCATCTGCTCGATTTACAACATCGCCTCCTTCCGCAGATTGTGTTCTGCCATCTCCGAGAATATTGCATGTCGCTGGTTTTGCTTCTTCACCATCGACGACCCGGTGTTCGACCATTCCACCATCACCCACTTCATCAACCGCATCGGACGGGACGACTTCTCGGAAGTCTTTTAAGGCCTGAGTCAGGAGTTGCTGCGGATGGGGCTTTTGTCGCCGGAGCTGTACGTTGATTCCAGCATGGTCAAGGCCAACGTCAACAGCTACGGCCTCTCCCGCAGTGGCATGACCGTGGAGGAGTTCAAGGAGCAGGCCATCGAGACAAAGGAGCTGTTTGTTATGGCTCGCTCAACGGTCGACGACGAAGGGGTTGAGCATGAGGAGGTACGGTACTTCCAGAACGCCAAGGGCCGGCTGCCGCTGAGCCCGCTGTATACCGACGCCCGTTGGCGCACCACCAGACCCGGCGGGCCCTCAGGTTTGAATTACCAGTTTGAATTACCAAGATAGTGTCATCGCAGACCGGGGCGGTTTCATCCTGGCCTGGAGGATCACCAATGCATCCACAGGGGAATGGAAGGCAGTTACGCAGCTGCAGGAACGGCTACCGCTCCAACCGGTGTCGCTAGCGGGAGACATAGGCTACAACGCGGGTGAGCTGCGGCAACTCCTCGAGCACCGGAATATAACGGCTTACGTTCCCATCCATCCCCTGCAGGAATCCAACATGGTTCCACCGGCGGCTTCGACTACCGGGGTCATCATCTGGCGGGTCCGCAGGGCAAGATCCTGAACCGGGGCAGGATTCACAACCGGGACGGCGTTGATCACACGTGGCCCGCCAGAAGGACTGCCAGGCATGCCAGTCAAGGCGGATTGCGTCCCTCCTGGACAGTAACGCCGGTACATCGGCCTGACCACGTATCACCCGCTACACCTGAGAGCCAGGGAACGGAACCAGACCGCCGCGTATCGCCGGGAGCAGAAGGGCCGCCGTAGCGTCTCTAAGGGAACCTTTGCATCTCTGGACAGACTGGGATGGGCCAGGTCTCGGCGTGAGGATTGTGGAGAGTCGACTGCGAGGGATATATGGCCGCTCTGGCCCACATCGTGCTCAGGCCGTGCGACGGTTGCGCCAAGGCACCGGACCTACGGCCCCATTGAAACCCAGGGCAGCGATTCACGGAGACCCGGCAACCCCAACCGCCTGCGGGGAGCCGACCAACCCGGACGGGGCTCCACGGTCCTGGTCCACTGGATTCCTGATGATGAGCGTCGCGGCCTTGATGAACGTCGCGGCCCTATTGTGGCACCCTGTCCCTCCGTCAAACCCCACTTTTTCAACAAGCCCAAGATAATGGGCCACTGAGGTGTCGAAGGCCAGCAAAAATATCCAGCTAGCAGTCCGTCCGAGAAACGCCGATGATACGGTGGTGAGGTTTTGCTGGGAGAAACCTCCGGCATGGTAATACGCCAATGAGCAAGACCTTCCGTCCCTACTACCCCGGGCAATAGTTGCTGCTGCCGGCGGCGCTCCAGGAATGGCTGCTGATCTGTGTCGGCCACAACCTGCTGAAGCTGTTCCGCTTCGGGGACGGGCGGCCAGGCAAGGCACGAGGCAGTAACCGCAGGTCTCCCCGGCGCACTGTCGGCAAGTTCCCACGGACCCTCTCGGTATTCACGAATCCACACCCTCCCACGCAGGTGGTCTCCAGCTAATCCCCGGACGGGCTGCTAAGACGTTTCTATAATCGCTGAGGTGGGCAGCACAGTCATCGTCGATACCCACCCACCTGAGCATCATTGAAACGTATTCCTGATGGTAGCTGGAGACGCGCCTCCTTATTTCCTGTTCGTCCAATTCCCGTTCTTCCTGCAACTCTTCCTAACTCTCGATCGATTGCCACTATCGTTATTTTGTCCCATTTGGGTTAAACCCATCCGGCGGTGCCGGCTAGGAGTTCCCATTCGTCTTCTCACGGAAATGCAGATTGTCTAGGCGAATCATCCAGGTGCCTTCGAGGTTTCCCCCCGATTGGACAGCCGCTGCGCCGGCTCATTGCGAGCTGCGCCAGTGGAGGCGCCCAGTTGTGGAAATACCGGTGTGCTTTCCATTCTTGATAAGCACATGCCCGTTGGCCATTACAACCTCGGACACCTCTTTGACTTTTACACATTCGTGCCGGATGTGGTCTCGTATAAGTAACGGGTCTGGACGCTGGTCACCGCATCGGGATTAAACTCGACCAGGGCGGCGTGGCTTCCAACCGCGATGGTGCCCTTGCGGGAGCGGAGTGTCAACTAAGATTCAAGTGGTACGCAATGACCGAGTACGACTGCTCCGCCTCGCCCTAGCCCGCGGTCAGGCTACGGCTGTGCGTCAGACCATACCTATATCGGAAAGTGTGGAAACTGTATCCGCAAGTCTCGTGAAGGCAGGTCGGCCAGTACATCCATCCGAGCGACTGTCCAGATCATCGAGACATTGGTCCGTCTGCCTATCGTGGTGCTCACCGAGCAGCACGGACGCAGTGCATGGAATCCTTGATGACCTCCGCTTAAAGTAATATTCTTTGCGTAATCCAACGCCCTTCCTCTGTACATCATTCGAGGCAGTACAAGATGTGAGGCCGCCAAGGCTGCACAGTAAGGGGCCATTTCCCTGATGTTCTTCCTGAATGGGATGGAGTAAGCAACCATGGACAATGGAAATAGTGAAACCCTGGCCGCAACCCTAGGGAGGTTCTGCTCAGGCCTGACCTACGAAGATCTCTCGCCCGAGGTGGTGGACTGGGCGAAATATCTGTGCCTGGACTTTGCGGGCGTCACCCTGAACGGGTCCACCACCGAGTCCGCCCGCACGGTGGTACAGGCCATCGAGAGCGTCAACCGGCCCGGCCCCTCCGTAATCATCGGCACCGGGAAGAGGGCACTTCCGGAGTACGCGGCCATGGCCAACGAAACGGCCTTCCACAGCTTGGAGCTTGACGACATCCACAATGACTCTTCAATTCACGGCGGCGTCATAGCCTTTCCGACAGCCCTGGCCATGGCAGATGTGACCCGGTTGGATGGCAGGAATTTCATCGCCTCGGTTGTGGCCGGGTATGAAGTCATGATGCGCCTCGGAATGGCCCTGAAGCCTGCCGAACACTACAAGAGGGGATTCCACCCAACCGCCACCTGCGGAGCCTTTGGCGCGTCGGCAGTGGCCTCCCGGTGCCTGAACCTGAGCGCCGAATCGACACACCGCAGCACTGGGTGTCTCGGGTAGCCAGGCCGCCGGAAGCCTGGAATTCCTGACGGAAGGGACGTGGACCAAGCGACTGCACCCGGGCTGGGCCTCGAACAGTGGGATATGGGCGTCGTTGCTCGCTCGAGCTGGCTTTCTCGCGCCGGCAACTGTGATTGAGGGCCGTTTCGGGTTTCTCCAGGGCTACTCCGGCGATCCAGACCCGGAGCTGGTGCTCCAGGGTTTGGGGGACGAATTCCAGATCACCCGGATGGGAATCAAGCCCCATTCCTGTTGCCGGTACAGCCAGGGCCCCATAGATTGCCTGCTCGATCTGCGGCAGAAGCACGCCCTGCAGCCCGATGACGTAGAGACCGTGACCATTGGCGTCTTGAGCGCGGGATTCAACACCATCGCCGCTCCCGAAGAGGACAAACGCAACCCCCGGTCGGCAGTGGACATGCAGTTCAGCATGCCCTTCGGCGGCGCTGTTGCCCTGTTGTACGGGCGGGCGTCCCTGGGCGAACACACGGTCGCGGTGGCACAGCGTCCCGAAGTGAGGAAAATGATGTCCCGCGTACATTGCGTGACTGACCCGGATCTCGACGCTCTGTACCCGAGTCAGTGGCCTGCGTGGGCCGAGGTCGCAACCACCGACGGACGTGTGCTGCGCAGCTACACGGGTTATCCCAAGGGCGACTATCAGAATGCGCTCACCTGGCGGGAGATGAAGGACAAGTTCGAGGAATTAGCCGCGCCAGTCATATCCGGAAATCGCCAAGATCAGATCATCGCGGCCATCAATGCCCTGGACGAGATGGACGATGTGCGGCAATTGGCGGAACTGCTGGTTGTGAATGACGGCATGGCGCGACCCTGAATCCCGCAGTCGCCGGTCAGGGTCGGTGCTATTTCGTTTCTAGGGACTCGAACTGACCTGACTATTCCGCTCCTGGGTCAAAGTGCGCCTATCTCTTCGAGGGCAAGGCCGGAACCAGGCATAGCTTGCGGGAACTGCTTGAATCTCAGGTTAGGCACTATCCTTGTGTACTGCAGGGTCACCGGTTCATACTGCCTTGCTCTGCTGCTTTCATTAGTCGTGTTGACGGCTCTGTGCTTTCAACACACCGGTGCCGGTGGAGGGGGTCGAGGTGAGTTTTAGGGGGAGTATCCTTTCCGGATTGTAGATGCCAGGTAATTCGTTGACAGATTGGTAAAAGTAGATGTACCGATCTGGAGGCGAGGATGCGAAACAACAGCAGGGATTCCACTATAGAGCGCAACTATATCCAGCGGTGGCGGTTCCTGATGCGGGAATTTGAGCTGGTCAAGGCGGGCAGGCACCCCCCAGTTCCGGTTCCGCGAGGATTTCTACCGCTTTCACGGCTCCAACCGGCAGACCTTCGACAAGTACTACCACCGGTTCCCGCAAGATAGGTGAGATCAAGCGCTGCTGCCCAAAAGCGCGGCCCCAAGTGGAAGAGCCGGCGCACCCTCTATGAGGACCTGCTGGAGGGGAGCACCTTCGAGTCGGTGGAGGAACTAGAGGACGAACTCCAACAATACCTCCTCTACTACAACACAGCCCGTCCCCATCAGGCCCTCAATGGCAAACCACCTTTGGAAACGCTGGAACTTCCGTCAACGAATTAGCTCATACATACAAAGAGTGTCGGTCGGCTATCTTGTTGACGGAATCCCAATTGGGCTAGCCTCATGGAGTTCTGGTTCACTCGCCTCAGTTTATCTGCCCGGAGAAACGAGCCGTACCGATCTTTGGTTATGTGTTCGATTGCCTTTTGGGGTACGCTGTGGTTCCCGAGTGCCTTGCTCAGTTGCTCTTCCGCGACGGCGAGCCATACTTTGTGCCGCCGGTCGTTTTTCGTGCAATTTCGGCAGGTTGTAAACGGCGGCGAGAAAGTGTCGCACTTGGGGCCATTGGTCAGCACAAGTGTCCTCTCCAATTGTTCAGGAGAAATGCCCGTTCTCACGACTGTAGTAACTGACGTTGCGGGTGAGGCAGATCGTCTATGCTGTGAAAGCTATGCGTCTCAGGTTCTTTTGAATCTTGGAACGCGAGGTTACCCCGGCTGCGCCTCAGCCTGTAGCTCTCGCCGTTCATTTCCAGGATCTGGACGGCTGCGACGACGAATAGTCAGCACCCTCGACGCCTTTTCTCCCCGCTCCCATAACGTCGCCACTCTGCCTGAACAACTGCCGCCAGTCATCATGTCATTAGTAGTACACGGTTACTCCGCCACAGTGGTCCGTCTTCTCGGCGCCATTGACAGCTCCGCCGTTTACAACCGTGGACGGTGACGGGACGTCCGCTATAATCTGCAGATTGCTACTACAGCTGGGGAACGATCATGGAAATTCAAAGTGGCGTGTTCATAATCACGGGTTCAGCGACGGGGTTGGGAGCGGAGGTGGCTCGGCAACTCGCTGCAAAAGGCGGCCGTGTGGTGATCAACTACACCAGGAGCGAGGCTGAGGCCAAAGCATCGGCGGAGGCGTGCCGCGCGGCAGGCGGCGAGGCCATCCTGTGCCAGGCCGACGTGTCGGTGGATGAGGAGTGCCGACGGATGGCAGCGGCCGCGCTGGATCAGTGGGGCCGCATTGACGGGCTGGTGAACAACGCCGCCACGTCGGTAATCGTGCCGCACCACGACCTCGAGGGGCTGGCTTCGGAGGACTTCCGGCGCGTCCTTGATGTCAACGTGGTGGGCGCGTTCCAGATGGCGCGGGCGGTTACGCCGGCCATGCAGGAACAAGGCAAAGGGGCCATCGTCAACGTGTCGTCCGGCTCCGGGTTCAGCGGTTCGGGCAGTTCCATCGCCTACGCTGCGTCCAAGGCGGCGCTGAACGTGATGACGTACTCGCTGGCGCGCGCCCTCGCGCCGGAGATACGGGTCAACGCGGTGTGTCCGGGCGTGATGCAGACGCGGTGGTGGCGGGACGGCCTCGGCGACGGCTACGAGGCATTCATAGACCGGTACGCAGAATCTGCCCCGCTTAAGTCAGCCGGTACCACCGAGATGGTGGCAGACCCGGTGGTGTGGCTACTGGAGGGTGCGGAACACGTTACCGGTGAGACTATCCTGGTGGACGCGGGTTCGCACTTGGGGCCGTCGCCACGGCGGTAGGGAGACCGGGGTCATCGACCGCATCTTCGAGGAGGATCTCAAGCTTCCCGGAAAGCTGCGCCTCGCCGCAAAGCACATCTTCGAAAGGCTCAGAGACGAGTATGACTTCCCAGGTGGGTACACCATCGTCAAGGAATACGTTCGCGAGCACCGCTGCCGGACCAGAGAAATGTTCGTGCCTCTGGCTCATCCGCCGGGGCATGCCCAGTGCGACTTCGACGGGGCCCTAGTGGTCATCGGCGGAGTGGAGCAGAAGGCCCACTGTCTCATCCTCAGGAGGCCCAAGCCCGGCTATCACGTCCTCCCAACGTCTCACCGAAGGCGGGCCAGAGGAAGCAGTGGCTGGAATAGCCCAGCACCAGGACCAGCGCCCGGCCGTGCGGCGGCGGCCCGTCTCGGGTTCATGGATCAGGCCCAACTGCCCGAAGTCTAGCTCGGCCACTTTCCCCGGGCGGGCTGTCCTCCAGCCGCCCCACGGTCCTGCTGGGCCTGCTCCAGTTTCGTTTCTGGATGAAGCCCCGCGGCGACTGGTAGGACACCGGGCATCCACGGCCCAGTTGCAACTCGTGGATGCGGGTAACCTGCAGCCGGTCGCCGGTGAGCCACTGGTAGATCGGGTCGGCCCAAGGGGCTAGCGGGTCCTCGTTGGGGGTCTCCGTCTGACGCGGTCCAGGCTGTCCGATGGTCGCCAGGCGACTGAGCTGATCATCACTGGAAGAGGGTCCGTCCTTGGCGATGCCGCGGCCTTCGGCGCGCTCGGGTACTTGCGGACCGTGTTGCGAAACAGGCCAGTGCGCGATGCAATCCGGCGGTACCCCTTCGCTGAATGACAGGGTGAATCTGCTCCCAAATATCGTCTGAAATTTCCCGGATAGTCGACAGAGGCTCGCTCTTTGCCGTCATCGTCCACCATCACCCGGTTTTTGCCTATCCTAATCGAATCTAACTTGCGCCCTCCCCTTCAACCCACTCCGTTTTGAGATAGTTCCTTAGCGTGGGAACATCTGGTTGAAACCAGCCCTCCCCACGCCAATGTTGTCCATGCCATCTATTTTTCCCATCCGGTGGACGCGAGAAGGCAGGTGGTAAAATCCTCGGGTATCCGAAAGAGTAGCACGACGGGAGGTGAGCAATGCCCAGTGATGAGCGGAGCACAGGCGCTGGTGCGTTCCTTGGCCAGGCACGGCGTCGAGGTAGTGTTCGGGCTTCCCGGCGTACAGATTATGGACGTATTCGATGCCCTTTACGACGAGCCCGGCATCCGCATGGTCCTGACCCGGCACGAGCAGGCGACCACCTACATGGCCGATGGCTACGCCCGGACCACCGGCAAGCCCGGCGTTGCGCTGGTGGTGCCTGGCCCTGGGGCCCTCAACGCAACGGCGGGACTCGGCACCGCCTATGCCACATCGTCCCCGGTTCTGCTGGTGTCGGGGCAGATAGAGAGCTATAACCTCGGCCAGAACCGGGGCGCGCTCCACGAGATCGGCGAGCAGTTGGACGTCTTCAAACACCTGACCAAGTGGTGTGGGCGGTCAGACAAGGTGAATGAAATCCCGGGAATGGTCCGGAACGCTTTCCAGGAGATGTCCTCTGGCCGGCCCAGGCCGGTGGAGATAGAGATCCCCTGGGACGTTCTCTCAATGACTGATGAAACCGAACTCCCGGAACCCGAAGGTCCAGTCAAGCAGCAGCCCGAGCCCGCCCTGATCAGAGAGGCAGCCCAGCTGCTTGCAGGGGCCAGCCGCCCCCTGATCTGGGCTGGCGGCGGCACAAGGGACGCTGCCGTCTCCTCCGAGCTTATGGATCTAGCCGAAGCCCTGAACTCCCCGGTTATAACCACGCCAGAGGGTAAGGGCGCAATCCCTGAAAACAGTCCGCTGTCCTTGGGCAGTTTCTACTACGCCCACGGGCCCGGCCATATCGCCCTCCCGCAGGCCGACGTCATCCTGGCCGTCGGCAGTCGGATGATGTTCACGCCCAACGTGCCCTGGGGAATCCAGCCCCACCAGAGGGTTGTCCAGATCGACGCCGACCCCGAGGAACTTGGCCGCAATATCCCCGCCACAGTGGGAATCGCCGCCGATGCCCGCCTGGGGGTACAGGCGTTGCTGGCGGAATTGGGAGGCACGGACACGGGCCAGCCAGTGGACCGAGACCGAGATCACGGCCATTCGCCAACAGGCCGATCTGGAAATCCGGGAGATGGCCCCTCTCCAGGTGGAGATCATCGAGACGATACGCCACGAACTGGACGACGACGCAATCATGGTCGCCGGGACCACTGACATCGGTTACTGGAGTCATCTGGCCTACCCGGTGCTGGCCCCGCGTTCCTACCTCACCTCCTCCTACTTCGCCACCCTGGGGTATGCCTTCCCCACGGCCCTGGGCGCCAAAGTCGGCAACCCCGGCAGGCAGGTCGTTGCCACAACGGGGGATGGCGGGTTCGGGTACGCCTCCAGTGAACTGGCCACCGCTGTACAGGAAGGGGATAAATGTGGTGACTCTGGTGTTCAACAACGAGATGCTCGGGGCGTCGCACCACGACCAGCAACAGCGTTTCGGCGGCAGGGTCATCGGTACCCGGCTCCACAACCCTGACTTCGCCCAACTGGCCGAGGCATACGGTGCCGTGGGCGTCAGGTTGGACAGCCACGAGGGCTGGGGGACGCTCTCCGTGACGCCCTGAGGGCCAATCTCCCGGTGGTCATCGAGGTGCCCATTCCAAACCTCCCGCCACCGTTCCAGATAGCGCCCCGCGGATTGGAGAATATCGGGAGTTAGAACCCGACACTGACTGCTTGGTACTGCAGTCGCCTCCGGACAATGCCGAGGACAGGTGGCCCACAGCGGTCACAAGACCTGTAGCTGCGGACCCTGCCAGGATCGCCATGGTTCTGACCAGCTTCAGATCACGATTCATCCCAAGGATGTTCGCGACCGCCCGTGCTCTCCACTGGCGGGTATAGACCTTTACGTCTGTCGTAGGCGGCGCCGGAAAAAAACTGAGACTGAGTTTGCCCCGCGCCCGCGTGGATAGACCAAGCTTAACAGCGGCAACTTTGCCTTCCCGACCGTCCGGCCACCCTGTTGACCGGTCGTTTCTTCCTGTCGCACCGACCATCAAGTTACAATACCCCCTGTAGGATCCAGGTCCGGGTAGTAGGGTGAGGGGAGCCTCCAAGGTAGGAAACGGCTCAAGTCCACCGTAGAAGGAGTTGATCGTGGCCAGTGACATGAACGGAACTCCGGCTCCTGTATTCGATCCTGAACGGTTGACCGGGGCGATGGAAGCCCGTGGCATAGACGGCCTGGTGATTACAACGCCCCTGAACGTGACCTACCTTTCGGGGCACAATCCCACAGCGCCCAAAGCCGACGAGCCGCCAGGAGTCGCTGTGGTCCTTTCCCGCCATGACCTGCGGCACCCCATCCTGGTTGGGCCTGACATATTTGTATCGCCTTTCCTGTATGAGCCCATATGGATCGAAGACATCCGTCCCCACCGAAGCGTCCTCCTTCCGGTGGGCGCATCCACCGACCGGTCTGAGTTTTTCCGGTTTATGCCGGCCTCCCGGCAGGACTCCGGCTGGGTCAAGAACGCTGGTGACCGGCTCGCTGGTAGCTTCACCGAGGGGATCCGTGATGCTGTGCAGGACCTGGGCCTCACCCACGGACGCATCGGCTACGATGACCTGAGAGTGGGCGCCAAGGTTACAGGCTCCCTGGCGGACGTTTTTGACGCATATGACTTGATGATGTTAATTCGAGAGAGGAAGAGCGCCCAGGAAATCGAATGGCTCCGGGAAGCCACCCGGGTGAAACCAGGTTGCCATAGAACGGACGGTGCAGTCTTGGAGTCGAGGTATGCTCTGGAAGGAGCTGGTGAATACCTATCATGCAGAGATCTCCGCGCTGGGCGGGTGGGTCTGCGACCCGGGCGGAGTCTTTTTCGCCAACCCGCTGGACGGCGACCCCGCCGTGCGACTGCGTGTCGACTCCGAGGACTTCGTGGTCCAGCCGGGGACCAACATCATGTTCGACTGCCATGGGACCAAGAACCAGTATTGCTGGGACGGCGGCAAAACCTGGGTCGTGGAGGACTACGGCTCGGAAATAGCCCGCCGCATCGGTCGGGCTACCGCCGAAGCGATGAACGAGATTCACGATGCAATGCGCCCCGGAGCCCGGATCGGCGACCTGCAGGAAAAGAGCCGTCGAACGTTTCAACGGTTGGGAGTGCCGCAACACGAGTCGGTGCTGACCTACTTCCATGGCCTGGGGCTGAGTCATGCGGATGTGCTGGCTTTGGTGGAGGACGGGTCCGATCCCAACTGGATGTTGGAAGAGGACATGGTGATAGCCGCTCACCTTCTGTGTCCGGGCGATGAGAGAGAACGCTGCTGGATCGAGGAAGTGTTCTTGGTCAAGGAGGGAGGATCGGAGCCCTTGTTCACCTGGGGCAACGACCCGTTGACCAACGGCTAACGAAGGGATCCGTCTTCAGTACCCGCGCTCCCCTGACCGAGCGGCAACTTGGCCAGACAGTCCTGCAATCAAGGGCTGAAGCACTCCTCCGAGACTTCCAGCCGGATTCCCCGCCTCAGGCAAATGCAAATCCCACTTTGGCTTTGGTTTAGTAGTCGTGCAAGACATGAGTTGAGGCGTGTCTGCTATCCCGGAGTCCGCGGCCCTAACCTGCTTGGCCGGGCCGCTGGTCAGTCCTGAGACCCGCCGTAGCGGCGTCAACGCTGGCCGTATTGTAGTACGACTCCACCGGCCGCCACACCAACGGCGTCAACAAGACGACCGGCAGCATCAAGAGCAGGCCAGCGCCGGCGTTAATGCCTATGGCCAGTGAGATGCCGAATGCTTGGGCTATAACCCCGATTTCCGCTCCGCCGACCAGGTGGCCCAGGCCGTTGACCAACCCTTGGGACCCCATTATCCGCCCTCGCATTTCAGCCGGTGACGCAAGCAGCAGGATGGTGCTCTGCATGGTGCTGAATCCTGATTGACCAATACCGGATCCAAAGAGCAACAGGAAGGAAATCAGGAACCAGGGCGACCAGGCCACTGCAGCTACGCACACCGCCACAATCATGGCCCCTATCACGTAGTACCGTCCGTGAAAGGTGTAGTTGCGACGAGTAGCTATGAATATCGCCCCCATGAGCGTGCCAACACCTTCCGCCGAGCCTATTACGCCCCCCAGCGCGGGCCCCACCTTCAATAAATCGGTGGCGATGATCGGTATGAAGTATTGCAGTGGCAGCACCATGCCATTCATCACCAACGATATGCAAAGCACCCCCAGAACAAACTTGCTTGAGAAGGAATGCCCGATGCCTGACTTGATTCCCTGCGCGAACACCCTGTCCCTGCCCACCACCAACGCCGCTTTCGGCAGCCGCATCTTGAACATCAGGCAGGCCGCTATCAGGTCCATGGTCACGACTACTATGAAAGCCCCGGTATAACCGTAAAAGGCAATCAACAGCCCGCCGGCCAACGGCCCCAAAATCTTGCCTATGTTGTTGGTGATGGTCTCCAGGGACATGGCGTGGGTGATTCGGCCTTCTCCGGCCAGGTCGAAAAGCGCCGCCCGCCTGGCTGGGTCGTCCAAAACCTTGGCCGTGCCCTGCAAGAGTATGGCAAGGAAAACATACCAGGGATGAATGAGGCCCAGAATCAAGAGCGCCAGCAGTCCCAAGGCGACAAGCAAATAGAAGGTGTGGATACCGGCCAGAATCCGCCACCGGTCCAGCCGGTCGGCCAGCATTCCGGCTACCAACGACAAAGGCGGGCGCGGACCATTCAGGAAAACGGAAATCAATCCGACTTGAAAGGCCGAGTCGGTCAGTTCGTAAATGAGGTATCCCAGCACCAGCAGTTCCATGCGGCGGGAGATTTCGTGAACCCACCGAGCCGCCCACATCAGGCGGAAGTCAGGGGTTTTGCAGGACCACTAGGACAGGAATGTTGGAAAGTGGAGACAAAGGGTTGCCCCTCGTTGATTTACGTCCAATTCTACTGGCTATTTGAGCTACTTCTTCCGTAACTGCCGTGCGAGGGCGCTCACTTCAGCAGGAAGGTTCGGATCGCCAACATAAGCCGCAAGGCTGCGGGAAGTCAACAGAGGGGGGGCGACTTGGAGACCACCGGGGCACATTGGGTGATTCATGTCGCTCCGTTTGGTTGCCCGCGTCTTCAAGGGCATCCACGATGGGGGTGATTTGGTCAACCACCTCGCACCGTGGGGCCAATGCGGTCGCCGAAATTGTCAGTCGCGGCTCCTATTCAGGACCCACCTTAATCCCCGACCGGTCATTGCCGTCCTAGTCAACCGCGTTTAAGCCCGAATCCACCGATGGACGGCGCGATGGACAGTGGAAGGGGGAGTGAGGGAGTTACAGGCGCGATGATCCGGGCTCGAATTCGGGTAGACGGGAGGTTGGCGGGCGGTCCCCAGGCGCTTTTGGGGGCACCGGTGGCGGCCTGCAGTGGCTGTAGCGGGCGAGATGGCAGGATAGGACACGGTGACCTGCCCCCGGAAATCGATCCTGGATCGATGTTAGGATTCTGGACAAACTGGGGTGAGGTCAGCGCCGCCGGCTTCGAGGGCTTGGCCACATGGAGCGGCTGGCCCGTTCGTTACTGTCCTGCGTATCCTCCAGCCACCGCAGCAACTCTTCAGGTCCGAACCGTTCCCGGGGCAGCATCTCCCGCACCACCCGGTAGACCTGCGGCCTCGTGATCCGGGGCATCTTTTCCCCCCCAAGCCTGTTGCAGGCTCAGCAGAAAAGCTCCGCCCAGCAGGCACAGGGCCACGTGGTGATGCCAGCCAGCCCAGGTGCGGGTCTCGTACTCGTCCAGCCCCACGTCGCTTTTCTCCGTCTCGAACTCCGTTTCTATACGCCACGGGATCCTCCCACGTATGCCAGGGTCTCCAACGGGGTATCCTCCGGTGCATTGGACAGATAGTAGCGGGGTTCGCTGCCGTCCAGATTCCGGCGGTAAATGGCCCAGTGGATTTCGCCGGGCTTACGCCTGCTGGTTGGACGCACCCTCTGGGCACTGAACAGGTAGCTGCGGGGGCCCTGGCTTCCCTCGGCCACCGTATCTCCCGCCACGCCTCCTCCGTGATGGCATCGGCCCGCTCCGCCATCGTCCGGCGCTGCCCGCTGCGGAGCCTCGGCTTGCGGGGACGCCCGAATCCCTGATACTCCGCACTGGTCCAGGCAGGCTCCGGCGGCCACACCGTAAAGCCGGACGGAACGTCCAGCACGTACCACATCCCCAAGGGCGCCAGGCCCTCGCGGAATGACGGCGACATACCGAAGGCATCGTCCGCAGCGACCCATCCAGCCCTCAGGTGGCCCCGCTCCTGTGCCCGCCCCACCATCTCCAAGGCCAACTCCGTCTTCGACCGGTAGCCCTGCCTATCCTCCGGCACACCCGCCGCCTCACACCGGTCTTTGTCCGAGGTCCAACTCTCCGGCAGATACAGCCGTTTGTCCACCAGGGCCCGTCCCAACGGGCTGACATAGGCCAAGAACATTCCGGCCTGGCAGTTGGCCACCTTCCCCAGCCTCCCGCAGTACTGCCGGGCCACTCCCGCCGACTTCCGTCCCTGCTTGGGAAAGTCGCTGCCGTCCAGCACCCACACCCCTTCCGGATGCTCCAGCCGGGTTCCCAGGTACTCCTGCAGCCGTCCTATAATCGCCTCATCGTCCCAGGGAGAATCAGTGAGAAACCGCTGCATCCCTCGGGCTGACCCCGGAACCGTCTCCGACAGGTTCTCAGCGTTGCGCCGCTCCCCGGACTGTACCAGCAGGGCCTGAAGTAATGACCGCTGTGCTCCCGCGTCTCCCGGCGGCCAAACAGCGGAGCGAAGTAAGCGTGAAAATCCTGAAAGTCCTCGTATACCTGCTCGAAAGCTGCCGCATCCACACCCCCACCTCGCCTGCCTGTTCCCTCTCCAGCT
>CASHTH010003891.1:0-30136 GCA_030341885.1 Geodia barretti | reverse complement strand
TCTTTCTTTTCACAAGAAACAATGGGTGATGCCCAAGGGGCTTCGTGACGGTTCCACCACTCCATTCTGCCACATGCTTTGAAACAGTTGTTGTACTTCACTTCGCCGCTGTGGCGGGAGGCGGCGGACGGACTGCCGGATGGGAGGTGCGTCACCGGTGTCAATGGTGTGCTGTAACCAATCAGTCTGACCCAGATCTGTTGAAGACTCGGCGACAACATCCGCATATGAGACCAGGAGCTGGTAGTATATATCTTTTTGGTCAGGGTCCAATTCGGCATCCGTGACCTCCACCAGTTCCCATAGTATTTGTTGCTTCTGTTCACTTATTGTGCTCGCTGTTGTCTGTTTCGGTTGTGATGCTCCAACTGAACAAATAACATCGCCGACCTCTTCTGCATAGGCAATTCTCTTTTGGGCATAAATGGTTATGGGTTCTGACGAGACATTCACGAGTCGAACTGGGATTGTAGGTGACCGTGGTTGGATGATAGCACAAGCTACCATCATCCCTTTTTGGGCAGGGTTTGTGCGGGAGTCTTCCAGGAGCCACGTACCACTTTCGACAGCGGCATCCAGACGCATCGTTACTTCCACTTCTGTACGAGCTGGCACTTCTAAGTTGCTGATAGCTCTGACTCCAATGCGCCGGCTCCGGGTTGCCGCTGTTGGCGTGCACAGGGGGATTGAGAGATCCTGCTCGCGTAAGAAGATTCGTTCCGATTCCAGGTCAATTAAAACTTTCTGTTTCTTCAGAAAATCCAGGCCGAGTATCCCCTCTGAAGTTAGGGGGCTGGCGACAACCACGTCTACCGACATTGTCGCACCATTCAGCGCCAGAGTGACGGAGGTGGTGCCAAACGTTTGGAGAGGAGACCCGTCTGCTCCGACAAGTCCCAGTGCCGAGCAGGGTGTCAGAGGTCCCTCCGAGACGCTAACCCGATCCCATACGTCCTTGCGGAGGAGTGTCACTGCTGCGCCAGTATCCACGAGTAGCGATACTGCGAGTCCATTGACAGATCCTTCTAGGCGGTAGCCACCCACAGGGGAGACGGGGGAAACGGGCAGTTCAAGAGCCTTGTTGCGTATTACACCCTCCGGTAGGCGGCTCTCTCCACCGGAGGCGATTCGTTTCCCTGGTACTGCTGGGGCTGGGGAGGTTGACGGCAATTACGCGCGATATGCCCTGGTCGTCGGCAGTTCCAGCAAATGATAGCTGCGTTCCGGCGTTGACGTCGGTTCGTCGGCGAAGCCTCATCCTGGGAACGCATAGACTGCGGTGGCCGTCGTCTCTCCAAGGTCTCCACGCGGTTCATCAACTTCTCCATCATGGCCGAGAGTTCCGCTGTTGAACCGGAGTTGACTGCGGCGACGGGGGTCGCGCCTGTTGCATCGCGATCTTCAGGATCCGCGCTGCTAGTGACTGACTGTACACAGGATCGCGGGGGAGCGATGTACGACTCCATCTCCAAGGTGGCGGTGACGGCATCGTCGAGTGTAGCGGGACGGCGCTGCCGGACGCTGAAAGCGACTTGAGGTTGCTCGAGTTGTTTGAGATACGTTTGCAGAGCGAGACGCTCTCTTGCCTCGGGTTGTAAATCAGGGAACGCCTTGTCGACTAGGGAGCGGAGGTCCTCTGCGAAATCAGCCCAGCCTTCGGAGCGTTTCTTGCTGCGGGTCTCGAATTCCGCCTGATATCGGGTCATCCGGCTCTTCGGCTCGAACCTCTCCTGCAGGGCTCTTGTAGCGGCATCATAAGAGGCCTGACTTTCTCCTGGTAGGCGGTGGAACGCCTTCTGCGCTCGACCAGTTAGGCGGACACGTAGCCACTTGAGTTTCTGTCCAGCATTCCATTCGTTGACTGCGGCTACGTCCTCGAACTGGAGCTTCCAATCACCCCAAGACGATTTCCCATCGTAGGGCTCGGGCAACACAACCGGTTTCGTTGCCATCCAGGTTATCCTGCCGACTACGCCAATTGTAGCGTGGCGTTCTCTCGCAGTTCAAACCGACAGGGGTTCTGCTCAAAATATTATGGAAGCTGCTCAATGATAATGCATGGTGCTTTTATAAGATAGAGCTAGGTGCGGATCGGGGCTGTGGTGTAGTGGTTACAAGACAACGAGTGTGTTTGTGACAGTAAAACATGACAGTGGTTGCGAAGATGTGGACAACCTGTGCCAGAGTTCCTACACTACCAACTGGGCCAATCATGCATTGCTGTGTAGCTAAAAATGTGTGCCACTTATATTGGTGGTGTTGGTGGTATACATATTAGAGGACTTTGCTGTAAGAGTTGTTTGTGCATTTGTCCACAGGACCTTCTCCCCATGTGCTATCGCTGCTCCACTACCAACTCTCTACTGAGACAGACTGGAAATGCCTGCACCTCGTGTAGACAACCTCTCGAGTTCTCCTTCGTCTCCTTTGGTTAGTTCTTGAGCAGAGATCAACCTTACTGACTCTATGATGTTTCTCTTTCCCATTATACCAGAGCCTCTTCCAGTGGTGGAGTTTGTACTAGAGGAAGGAATCAGGTCAGGTAACAACACCTTACCTAAAAAGCCTAGTCAAATTTTGCTGCTGCATCTGTCTGCTTTAGCAATAGCTGTAAGTCAAAATGTGTAAAGGTGTGTTTGTCTCTGCAGTGATGAAGAGGCAGTGAGGCTGATACAAATGGAGCCTCCACAGAAGAAGAGCAGTGGCCCAGTTATCACAGATGAAGGCAGTATCCATCCATCCAGTGTACTGTAGGGTTTTAGTTTGCTGTGTGGACTGTGTCTTTGTGGCAGGTTATGTTCCTGACAGTATGTATACAGCTACCCAGACTCTAGTACTGTTTGGACCACCAGATGATCAGTGATGATGAGAACGACCCTTTCACTTCCACTAATACTGAGGTACATCCTACCAATAGATGTGCAATCACTTTATATGCTAGTGCAGTCAGTTGCGCTATTTAGTCCCGTAATGCAGTTGGTTTTGCTAGTCACTAACTATACTGTGTTGCATCTGGCACAGGGTGATGGCAGTGAGTTCCAACCAGTAGAGGTCGGTCGCTCAGCACTCACCAGACTACATAGGTCAGAGGTCATGGTCAAGGAGTGGGGGGCTCCAATTGGAAACCAGTACTACCGCTCGGTCATGCCTGACTTCCCCATCTCCCTCTGTGGCTCCTGTGATAAGGTCAGCCGCAGCTCCTTTCCCACACATCTCCGTGGATTGGACATACATAATATCGTGCAAGGACCACTTTAAGTGCTTGGAAAATGGTGCATTTATTAATACGCAATATGTGCACGTTCCATGGCATAGGCTGAAACATCTAATCCAGGCTCACTCGGTGGCCATCTCCACTTCAGAGTATTATGTGCAATCTGTGCACTATGGGGAATACATTACCTCTTTCTAGTTGATGTTTAACTGATTGCTGCAGATGTTCTTGGCTGATGACTATGAGCTACAGGGACTGTGCAAAGGACACTGTCCTTTCTGTAGGACGTCCATTGACTCTCTATAGTTGTTACATACATAATAATAATAATTCGATACTGTTTTCTCAGTAGATAATTATACCTTACGAGAGCTCAAACATGTTTATTGGATAAACACACGACATTATCTCTCAGAACAGGTACACTAACTTTACTAATCAAAGTCTGGACTATGTTCAGGGTTCATCTCTGGTGTAATTTCCTTTCTGATTTGAGACTGCTGTCCTGCTGTGGGATTGTTGCCCTCAGACTCGAGCTCTTGTCCCGTGAGATGTGTGAGCGATGAACTAGTATAATCTCCTTCAAGATCTTTGCTCTCCGACTTGAGAAGTGCAAGCATGGAACTAGTATCATCTCCTTCAGTATCTTTGCTCTCCGACTTGAGGTGTCTCACAGCACGCTGCATGGGGAAAAGATACAGTGTAACCCACACAATTCAAACTCTTTTATGGCTAATCAGCTGTCATCTCCATGCCATTTATAACAATACATGTACGTATTTCGATCAGCTATTTCAAATTTCCTCACTTCAGCAATGAATACCTGTACACTGGAGTAAATACGTGGCATGAGGTGGAGTATATACCCCTATTAGTGTGCAAGCTTTTGCAATGCTTTCTGTCTCGATGGCATCTCCTTGTCATTATTATAGCTAAAGTCTATATATTTGTGTTTACCTGAGCCCTGGAAATCAGGAAATTTGGCTTATGAGACATGTAGCACTCTGATAAGTTTTGCTATAGCATACCTGACTATCATAAAGGCTGGGTTGAGTCATCATCACTCTCATTGGCAATGTCTTGGACACAAGGCTAGATTGAGCTCGTTGTTCAGTAATCTCCATTGCTGTTGCCCCATTCTTCACCAATAGAGAAAAGTAGAGACCAACACAATAAAAGCACCTTAACCACGCCGTAAAACTAAAATGGACTAGGTGGGCTCGTGGAGGAGAAAGTAAGGGTTTGTATATAATAGATTCCCAAACCTTGTCTTTGAGGTGAGGATTAGCTCCTGCCTTGAGCAGTGCTTCTGTTGTAGCTGAGTCTCTTTCCTCAGCAGAGAAATGGAGGGCTGACCGCCCTGTTCTCTGCATTATGAGAGAGTAGTTACAGCAATTCAGGTGACAGCCATAGATTTATACGGCTGGCTTCACCATTTGCTCTGTGGGTGCTCACCTTCTCTTGAATGTCCAGGTTGATGTGTTCTCCCTCCAGTAGAATGTTAGTAATGTCAGTTCTCCCACTCATGGCAGCTATCATTAGGGCAGTGAGTCCCTCCTAATATGGACGACTGGGGATGATATGTGGTGCAGTGTCCACAGTAACTGTGTATCTCACCTGGTCCTGGAGGTTGAGGTTACTCCCTGCCCTCACCAGCTCCATCACAGTGGTTGGTTCTAGTTCACGTCTCTTTACAGCCATTATGACTGCTGTGTCTCCATTCTGTGCAGAGATGATAATAGATTTCCACAGATTATGACAAAGAGGGTCTGAGAGGTGCAAGTGTAGCTTAAGAAAGTGGAGTTTGACTCAAGTTTCAAAAAGGGAAGGAGCAGCACACAAGCAATGTGCAATGGGGATGCTAATGCCACCCTGTTACAGGCTCTGGCAGCATAATTATTCTTTATATGGACGATGGACACAACAAAGGATTCGAGATGACCGTCCTGTTCTCTGTATTATGAGAGGGTAGTTACAGCAATTCAGGTGACAGCCATAGATTTATACTGCTGGCTTCACCGATTGCTCTGTGGGTGCTCACCTTCTCCTGAATGTCCAGGTTGATGTGTTTTCCCTCCAGTAGAATGTTAGTAATGTCAGTTCTCCCACTCCTGGCAGCTATCATTAGTGGAGTGAGTCCCTCCTAATATGGAGGACTGGGGATGATATGTGGTGCAGTGTCCACAGTAACTGTGTATCTCACCTGGTTCTGGAGGTTGAGGTCACTCCCTGCCCTCACTAGCTCCCTCAGAGTGGCTGGTTCTTGACTCATTACAGCCTTTATGGCTGCTGTGTCTCCATCCTGTGGAATAGATTTCTACAGATTATGACAAAGAGAGTCTGAGAAGTTTCAACTAGAGAGAGTTCAAAGGGGATAAGACACAGTAGCAGGAGAATTTACTCTGTGTGAGAGCAAGTTTTCTAGTAACTTATAGCCAGTTTACTAATGTCTGTGGTGCCAAATCTATGTATTTTTGTGACAATAAGTGTGCAAGTTTGTCAGGGCTGCTCATTTTTCTGAGAAGGGTAGGAGTGGTTATATGTAGTTTTGCACCTTATTCTGAAGGTCCAACTTGGCTCCTGCTTTCACCAGCTTTACAACAACATTAGTGTGACCACGCCAGGCTGCTGTTATCAGTGCTGAGTCCCCAAACTGTGTGACAAAAACTTGACTGCCTAGCAACAATGAAACATTATTCATACATTATCCTGAAGGTCCAAATTAGCTCCTGCTTTCACCAGCTCCACAACAATACCAGTTTTTCCACGCCAGGCTGCTAGCATCACTGCTGAGTCCCCTTCCTGTGACATTATGTGAAGGACACCATAGGACAAGACATGGTGGCAGGAGGATTCACTTGTTGTAACTTTTGTCAAGTGTCTATGTGGCCATAGAGTAAGGTATGATTCCTTGTATGTTGAAATCTATATTGTGTGGCAATTGGTTTCACACCTTATTCTGTAGGTCCAACTTGGCTCCTGCTTTCACCAGCTCCACAACAACATTAGTGCTACCAAATAAGGCTGCTAGAGTCAAGGCAGAGTTCACCTCCTGCAGTGGCAAAACAAGGACACCATAATAGAACAGGCAGTCTAAGATATGGTTGCAGGTGTCTGTGTTCTATCAAATTTGCTAAGTGCCTGTGATGCCAATTTTAACTAGGTACCTCGTCTGTTGAAATTTATGTTTGTGTTATAGTAAGTGTTCTAAGTTTGTCAGGTATGGTAGTTTTGGACCTTATTCTGTAGGTCCAACTTGGCTCCTGCTTTCACCAGCTTCACAACAACATTAGTGTGACCATTTTTTACTGCCAACATCAGTGCTGAGTCTCCATCCTGTGTGACAACAAACATTGTCTGTCTATTAATGACACATAAAACATTTCTGATACATTTCGCTGAAGGTCCAAATTGGCTCCTGCTTTCACCAGTTCTACAACAATATCGGCATGACCATCCCCGGCTGCTTGAGTCAAGGCAGAAGTCCCAACCTGTGTGATAAAAGATAGGCCATGTTGCCCATGTAAAAAAGAACTATACTAGGAATGCGCACGCGCATATTATTTTGCCTCGCACCACTCCGCGCGAAGCCAGACTTCCTACGAATCTGCGCGCACGAGACTTCCTACGGATGACGGAAGTGACATTCCTAAGCGTGACTAATTGACATTCTTAAGCGTGGCGACACGTATGTACGTACGTACGCGAATACAACCCGGAGTAGTTGCCTCACGCTAACGCGCTCGGCAGTAACACATGGTGGCTGGAGGATAGTCACTTTAATCAGAGAGCAAATCAAATCTCGTGGTTAGACAATATTCAGTTGATGTTTTAGTAGCACAGCTGAGAAGCCCTTTAAATTATTTTTACAAACTTATATATAAACTTATAACTTAGTATATTCATAAAAGTAGGCATGGCCCATGAGTGGGCAGAAAAATAGGTAATGCTCAGAACTATGCAACACCCATTTTCCGTGGTCCTGTATAATTATACCGTAGGAGCATATATAGGCATTGTCTGCATAAAACATATGGTGGCAAAATGCCACTGCACGTAATGACGAGGAACTCTTCGCTCTGGGTGAAGTCAAGCACTGCTTTTTTCTCCTGTTAAGAATGTATGGAGGAGCAATTAAAAGCCACCTAGTGGGAGGAGAGAGAATGGAGAGAGGGAAAGTTGCACCAACGAATTCATTGGGATTATGCTAATGACTTCCGAGAAATAAAATTCAGAGACTTTTTCAGCCATGTGACTTAGACATTGACACCCACACATGCGCATATGGTGCTGCTCCAACCTGCACAAGTATTGCTTAGTAATGACATGACCATCAGTGGAGGGGTTCACCCTTAGAAACTGTCTCACCTCATCCTGGTGGTTGAGCTGAGCTCCTCTTGATATAAGAAGACGAACCACTTGGAGATGACCATACTGACTAGCCCATTCCAACGGAGTCCGTGGCAACTAATGAGAACCAAGACAGCAGTATCATGATGTGCGGAACTAACAAAAATTGATGCCATTGTTATTGCTTTGCTGTGATTGAACATGCTTACAGTAGGACATCAGAAAGAGGCATGTAGGTGATAAAAGGTGGGTTGCTGCTCTGTGCGTGACTTTGGAACTCCTCAGTGGTTAAAAGTAACATACCCGGTCCTCAGTCTCCATATGAGCTCCACTGTTGAGAAGAGACACAACTCGCATCACATCTCCTTCTCTACAAGCAGCATTAAGCTTATTCTGTAGAGCAACAATAACTCTATAATGAGTGTACTAAGTAACCTGGTGAAGAAAGCTATCTGTGCCAGTGTTTCTGCACTATGAATATGCCCGCTTAGGAGTCAGAGTATATATCCATTTCCGTTGCATACCATCTGTGGCATTCCTTGGTAGCTAGTGCACTTGCCTGGGAAACAAGGTTCAAATGCCCCACATTCATTTCTTTCTACCTTTTCCCTCTCCTTCTCACTCACACACTCATCACACATTCCTTTCAGCCTACCAAACATGAATTCGGGAGCGAGATGTGCAGATCTTTCTGAGTACATGCCAGTGCTTACGTCCTAACTTTTCCTTATGAATGTAATGAGAAACATTAATGTACAAACCCTGGACCCAAAAGGAATTGCATACTTGTGTAAGTGTACTGGGAAATGCACATCTGCAACACTAATATTTTGTATTTTGTTCTACCTTCTCTTACAACACATGGAGATGGGTTAGTGTTTTAGTACTAAGCTGAAAACCTTCACTGCAGCGATGTCAGGGCTACTGCTATAAACACACATAACTGTATCACTTGCACGTCGAAAGTTCACCTGAGCCTTCGACAAATTGTTACACACAGTAGCTAGCTACAAAACTGGTATAAATGCTAACACCATCCTAATGCTTGCAAAATTTCGTTTTGATGGTGTCCTTCAGTCAAAGTCAGCTGTTCACAGTATATACTTTACACAATGACTTCCAGGGCTCAGGTGAACGCAAAGAGACATTAATTACATCACATGTATACTTTATTTGCGTACCAATTCATATCTCTGGGCCTGTATAAGGGATAGTTGATGGCCATCCACAGTCACCTCTGTGAGACGATGTGTGGTCATGAAGTCGGGAGTGATGGCTGCTAGCACCCAGCCCACTGCACTGGAAGGAAACCTAAGCCTAACCACCACACAGTTTGTGGACACGGCTCTAATGTAGACGCTGTAAGAGCAGAGAGTTGACTTTGCAATGATCTCCTTGTTGAGCTCTCGGACTTCATGGAGGGTGCATTGTGATTCGGGCTTGTTAATCTTCAAAACCATTTCAGAGAAACCTTTCATTACTTCTTTGGCTTCTTTCGGCATCACCTTTTTGTACATATCAACTGTTGTTGCAGTTTCAAATTCTTCGAGCATTTTGCAATAGTTTTTCATCCTTTCTTGAAGTGAAGTACCACAAAATGTTAGGACAACATCATATAGAATCTCGTAGTTACGGTAATCGATAAAACGGCAGAGAATGGCTAGAATTTTTGTACTGTTTTGGGGCGCTAGAATCTCGTCTTCATTGGCATTGAAGAACTTTTCATGGAGGGTTGCTTTGCGGACAGGCAGGAGTAGAAGACGACTACGAAATTTCTGTAAAAAATTTTGATCTTCAGCTTCCTTTTTACTTATTTCAGCTCCTGCTTTAGCATGTAGATCAGCAAACATCTCTTCCAGCTCCTGAATGGTGGCCTTGACCTTCTCCAGACTCCAGAAGGGTGGGGTGGAAGGGTGGTGGGGAGAGGGTGGAGGTGGGACGGGAGGTGAAGAGGATGTGGTGGTGGATGATGGGGCAGGAGACTCCTTAGGACCAGTGGCTGGTGGAGTGGATGGAGGGGTGGGGGCAGCAGGAGTAACCTCACTACCCTCACCTTCTGGAGTGGAGGTGCCCTCACCTTCTGGAGTGGAGGTGAATCATTGCGTCAAACCATTGAACCATTGCTTGATGGTGTTGGTCCAAGAACGCCCTGTAGGGAGCGGAGAAGTAGTAGGCTGAGAAGTGGGAAAGGGTGCGGTGACAGGTTGAAAAATTGAGTTGGTTGGTTGGGGATCCTCAGGCTGGGAATCTAGCTGGGAATCCTCTAGCTGGTTGGAAATATCGGCAACTTGGTGGTCAGCGCCTTCGTTCTCAACGCAACGTTTAAATTTTGACACGAGCCCGGCGTACGCTTCATCGGTGGAAAAAATGGAGACGAACTCGTCAAACCGACGTCTTCTCTCATCTGTCGTTCGGAGTACTACAAATACGCTGTCCATGAGATGACCAGCTTTGCTCGCGGGCGTAGCTCCGCTGACGTCGAGTATTTCTTGTGCCACTCTCCTTGGAATGAAGGCTTTCTCCACGAGGCAGTTTGAAAACCATTGTAGATTGCCTCCGACCGTCACCGCGTCAGTGATGGAAGTGAGATTCGTACGAAGCGCTGCAATCTCAGGGGGCTCGCCGCAGTCGGCCATATCTTTAAATGGGGGCGGGTCTCGTAAACAAACACTTGAGCCACGCCCACTCGGACTTTGACCTGAAAGTCTGCATGGGGCGGGGCGTATCCAGAGCACTTGCTGACCAACTACATCAAGGGGTACCAGAAGAGATGGTTCGTCCTCTCCAATGGACTCCTCTCCGGTTCTACACGCATAGCCTCCCAGCACTCGGCCCAATAGTAGTTTGTGTACTAGCAATGCTGCTTCAGGTGGTTAGCTACATATGGTGTTCTAAGGGACTATGGATATATATGCATACTTCTCCCCTGTAAACCCAGGGCCCAGGAAGAGATCATGTTCCTTCGTCTCCTTTGGTGAGTAGGAGAGCAGAGATCAACCTTACTTTATGATTTTTCTCTTTACCAGTGGTGGAGCTTTGTGTTAGAGGAAGGAATCAGGTAAGATAACAAACACCTTACTTAAGCCTAGTCAAATTTGATGCTGCATCTGTCTGCTTCACCAATAGCTGTAACTCAAAATGTGTTTTGTCTGCAGTGATGAGGAGGCAGTGAGACTGATACAAATGGAGCCTCCACAGAAGAAGACCAGTGCCCCAGTTATCACAGATGAAGGCAGTATCCATCCATCCATACCATAGAGTATATAGTAGACTGTGCTGTGTGGACTGTGTCTTTGTGGCAGGTTATGTTCCTGACAGTACGTATACAGCTACCCAGACTCTAGTACTGTCTGGACCATCAGATGATCAGTTAGGTGATGAGAACGACCCTTTCACTTCCACTGATACTGAGGTATCCTACCAATAGATGTGCAATCACTTTATATGCTAGTGCAGTGAGCCTGTCAGTTGCGCTATATAGGCCTGTACCTAATGCAGTTTGGTTTTGCTCAAGTATATAGTCACTAACTCTATATACTGTGTTGCATCTGGCACAGGGTGGCAGTTAGTTCCAACCAGTGGAGGTCGGTCGCTCAGTACTCACCAGACTACACAGGTCAGAGGTCATGGTCAAGGAGTGGGGGGCTCCAATTGGAAACCAGTACTACCGCTCGGTCATGCCCGACTTCCCCATCTCCCTCTGTGGCTCCTGTAATAAGGTCAGCTGCAGCTCCTTTCCCACACATCTCCATGGATTGGACATACATAATATCATGCAAGAACCACTTTATGCTCTCGGAAAATGGGCATTTTTAATATGCAATATGTGCGCGTTCCATGGCATAGGCTGCAACATCTAATCCAGGCTCACTCGGTGGCCATCTCCACTTCAGAGTATTATGTGCAATCTGTGCACTATGGGGAATACATTACCTCTTTCTAGTTGATGTTTAACTGATTGCTGCAGATGTTCTTGGCTGATGACTATGAGCTACAGGGACTGTGCAAAGGACACTGTCCTTTCTGTAGGACCTCCATTGACTCTCTATAGTTGCTACGTATGTATGTAATAATAATTTGATACAGGAGCTGTCTTCTCTGTAGATTTAATTGTACACTTACAAGGGCTCAAACATGTTCATTGGATAAACACATGACATTATCTCTCAGAACAGGTACACTACCTTTACTAATCGATGTCTAGACTATGTTCAAGGTTCATCTCTTGTGTCACTTTCATTTTGACTCTCTATAGTTGTTTGTGTAATAATAATTCGATACAGGAGCTGTCTTCTCTGTAGATAATTATACGTTACGAGAGACCAAACATGTATAGGTTTGATGGTGGCAGGTGTGCTCTATGAGCCTGCAGCGGGAATAGAGCCATCATCAAACCTACTTGGTATACTTTTTCCAGCACAATGCCTGAATTCCCTGTAAGGAAAGCCAAGTGGGTGTAATTGGAAGTATAGCTCAGCCCTCTGCTAGTACAGCTAAGTGGGTGTTACTAATCGTGTATACCTCATAATGCGTCGTTGCCGGTAACGTGTACCATAGTGTATATATTGGATAAACACATGACATCCGGTGTATATATACTTCACAAATTGAAGTCTGGACTATGTTCAGGGTCCATCTCTGGTGTCATTTTCATTTTGATTTGAGACTGCTGTCCTGCTGTGGGAACTTTGCCCTCAGACACGAGCTCTAGTTCTTTTAACTTGAGACGTGTGAGTGATGAACTAGTATCATCTCCTCCCAGATCGTCTCTCTCCGACTTGAGCTGTCTCTGATATCTCAGTGCATACTGCATGGGAATTAAAGATACAGTGTAACCCACATAATTCAAACTCGCTTATGGCTAATCAACTGACATCTCCATGCCATTTATAATGAAAAGCACTAAAGTGCAAACCCTCGGCGAAGTAGCTCGCAGAGAGTCTGACATGGGCTAGCTACAGTAGTAGATAGCACGCGAGAGTCGATACACGCCATTCGTTGTGACTTCTTGTGCCTTCAAGATAGACAGAGCAAGCGGACCCGGTCGAGGTAAGCCTGTGCTAAATATAAGCACATGCGTATTATCCGCCAGCGATAAAATGGCGACTACCGGCATTAGCCATACAATGCTGGAAGCGCTCTAGCTTTGCAACGGAGCATTTTCAGAGAAAACCCCACATATTTTCTGACCTTCGTCGCCCGTTGGGTAGATGGTATCATTTCTGGGACGAACAGACATTTGAGAGGTGAGATGTAGAGTAACAGACAGACACACAGACAAACCCAACTACTGTAACCCTCGCTGCGCATGTGCGCCGAGGGTTAACAATACATGTACGTATATTTAGATCAGCTATTTCAAATTTCACTCAGCAATGAATACCTGTATAATGGGTTACACTGCAGTAAATACGTGGCATGAGGTGGAGTAGCCCTATTATTAGTGTGCAAGCTTTTGCAATGCTTTCTGTCTCAATGGCGTCTCCTTGTCATTATAGCTAATGTCTATTATATTTGTGTTTACCTGAGCCCTGGAAATCAGGAAATTTGGCTCATGAGACATGTAGCACTCTGATAAGTTTTGCTATAGCATACCTGACTATCATAAAGGCTGGGTTGAGTCATCATCACTCTCATTGGCAATGTCTTGGACACAAGGCTAGATTGAGCTCGTTGTTCAGTAATCTCCATTGCTGTTGCCCCATTCTTCACCAATAGAGAAAAGTAGAGACCAACACAATAAAAGCACCTTAACCACGCCGTAAAACTAAAATGGACTAGGTGGGCTCGTGGAGGAGAAAGTAAGGGTTGTTGTATAGATTCCCAAACCTTGTCTTTGAGGTGAGGATTAGCTCCTGCCTTGAGCAGTGCTTCTGTTGTAGCTGAGTCTCCTTCCTCAGCAGAGAAATGGAGGGCTGACTGCCCTGTTCTCTGCATTATGAGAGAGTAGATACAGCAATTCAGGTGAAGCCATAGATTTATACTGCTGGCTTCACCATTTGCTCTGTGGGTGCTCACCTTCTCCTGAATGTCCAGGTTGATGTGTTCTCCCTCCAGTAGAATGTTAGTAATGTCAGTTCTCCCACTCCTGGCAGCTATCATTAGTGGAGTGAGTCCCTCCTAATATGGAGGACTGGGGATGATATGTGGTGCAGTGTCCACAGTAACTGTGTATCTCACCTGGTTCTGGAGGTTGAGGTCACTCCCTGCCCTCACTAGCTCCCTCAGAGTGGCTGGTTCATGTCTCTTTACAGCCATTATGACTGCTGTGTCTCCATTCTGTGGAGAGATGAGAATAGATTTCCACAGATTATGACAAAGAGGGTCTGAGAGGTGCAAGTATAGCTCGGAAAGTGGATTTTGACTCAAGTTTCAAAAAGGGAAGGAGCAGCACACAAGCAATGTGCAAAGGGGATGCTAATGACACCCTGTTACAGGCTTTGGCTGGAGTGGGTCTTGCTAGCAAGACCAGCTTGAACCCAGGTCCTAGCCCTCGCCGATCTGATGTTCTTCCACATAATTATTATTTCTATGGATACAACAAAGGATAACCTGTAATGCACCAGCCTGTGTGATAAAGCGATACATATGTAATAAATAAGGACACCATAAAACAGGCTATCAAAATAAGACATTGTGGTAGGAGGATTTCAAGTCTATTAAGAGTCTGTGTGGCCATTACTAGGTGAATGCAGTGCATTTTTGGCGAGCGGGAGCGATCCAACTAACGGTTAGTGGTTACGTCTCCGATCCGCCAGTCAGCGGTTCTCATCCGTGTGTCCCTCTCCACGGACGATCGTGCTGCACGCCACGCTCTCTCCCGCACCCTATGTTGTGACAGGCGCGTCTCCCTCTCCTTGGCCGTCTCAGAAGCAAGACGCTGTCTCCGGCGAGCACGGTCCTCAACGATTGTTGCCGCTGTCAGGTCTCCGCGGTTTCTGAAGCACGACGATGTCTGTCTCGGATATCCTCTGTCTCTCTCTCTGCGCCTAGCCAAGTATATACCTCTCCCTGCTTTCCGTAGCGGGGGTTGAGCTCGGATGCTCCGCCCATCATGATTTCACATAAACTGTAGCTGGCAACGCCTGAGACTATTATTCCCACAATTTGTCCGGATATTCTATTCTGAATTTCCTACTCCATATGCCTATTATTCTTTAAAGTTTACCCATTATTCACAGAAATTTATCTATTATTCTGCTTGAAAAATGAAAAAACAGTACTATACAGAGCCGGATCTACCGGATGGGAAGTCGACGGCATTTTATCCACGTGGTGTTTACCCTGTCCGAGTCGGAGTCCGTTCCGTTTTGACCCACTCGTACGCGCACGTGACGCGCGTCCACTCGCGCTTCGCCCTTCGTTCCGCGAGTTGCCGCCGTTGCCGGCTCGTCGCTCGCCTGGAAATTTTCAACCTATTATTCTTGGAATTATTCTTATTCCCAGAGGGACCTATTATTCCCGAAATTATTCTGGAATAATCGACGCAGGCCCATAACTATACATGCACGTGGTAATATTGTATTGCTACAAGCTTCCGTTTATTTAGAATCACGTACAACATTACGGTATCGGTGGCAGTGTCGTAAGAGAACAGAAAAATCAGCGGTTGTGACGACTAGCCGCTCGCCAATTAAGTAAGGTATAATCGTTGTATGTTGAAATCTAATCTTTCGTGGGGCAATAAGTGGCTCAATGTAGTTTTGCACCTTATTCTGTAGGTCCAAATCGGCTCCTGCTTTCACCAGCTTTACAACAAAATTAGTGTGACCACACCAGGCTGCTAGAGTCAAGGCAGAGTCACCATCCTGTGTGATAAAAGGTAGCAAATAAGTGCACAATAGTGGCTGTGTGAAAATATCAGTAAGAGAGTCTGAGAGGTGTAGGAGTGGCAAGAGTACTTCGGACCCACAAGTGGATTGTGACTCTAGTTTGAACTAGAGAGAGTTTGAAGGAACTCCTGTACTCAGCGCGAGCATTGGGTCTGTTGTTGCACATGCCCAGGTCGATTCACTATACAACAAGGGGGCGTAAAACTTCTGGGAGTGCGTGATGAACGCAATGTTCAATGTGAAAGTGGCTAGTAACTTTTCCATGACATGTGAGTCCCCCTCATGAGGTATGTAGGACTCTGTGTGTCCTCATCAGTAAACCAGTATATACATGTCTAAAAAAGCACCTTAACCATGCCGTGAAACTAAAATGGACTAGGTGGGCTCATGGAGGACTTGTAGATTCCCAAACCTTGTCGTTGAGGTGAAGATTAGCTCCTGCCTTGAGCAGTGCTTCTGTGGTAGCTGAGTCTCCTCTGTCAGCAGAGAAGTGGAGAGCTGACAAGCCAGTGCACTGTGGATGAGAGAGTAACTCCATCAAAGGTCTGGTAAGGATAAACGGCTGGGATTTCTTGCGAGTATGGAAGCTATTGCTACATTGCTTGCTTGATTCTTGGTGGATGTGGCCCAGTTATTATGTCACACCGGCAATTGCACATGCACAGTAAACACACTGGATCCATTTCCAAGCATGTTCAACTATGCTTGTGGTGGTCATGCAAAAACCACACCCAACATTCGAATTCCTTCGCTCCTTGGAATCCGGGTGTGCTCTAAACCAAAATGCTCTACATCAGTGGACCAGACTCTCCTGCGAGTAAGAGTCTGGCCACATGAGACTAAATAGCAACTGCTGAAGCAGTACCTAGTGTAGAAAGGCTTCTTCTAGCCTGATGCATATGATCAAGACTAGGTGTATTAAACCATTACCTCCTCTTGAATGTCCAGGTTGATGTGTTCTCCCTCCAGTAGAATGTTAGTAATGTCAGTTCTCTCACTCCTGGCAGCTATCATTAGTGGAGTGAGCCCCTCCTAATATGGAGGACTGGGGATGATATGTGGTGCAGTGTCCACAGTAACTGTGTATCTCACATTGTTCTGTAGGTTGAGGTCACTCCCTGCCCTCACTAGCTCCCTCAGAGTGTCTGGTTCATGACTCTTTACAGCCATTATGACTGCTGTGTCTCCATCCTGTGGAGAGATGTGAAGGAATAGACAACTACATGTCTGCAGATTATCACGAAGAGTCTGAGATGCTTCGGAGCATCAGACCAAGAAGTGGATTGTGACTCAAGTGGTAACTAGAGAGTGTGTGAAGGAACTCGCATACCCTGCGTGAGCGTTGGGTCTGTTGCGCACTCCCCGGTCGACTCACTATGCAACAAAGGGGTGTGCCCAACCGCAATTCAGCCTCAAGTAGTGCGCTATAAATGGATTCCTAGCACACGGTAACCAGACTGTACATATCTAAAGAGGCACCTTAACCACGCCGTAAAACTAAAATGGACTAGGTGGGCACGTGGAGGAGAAAGTAAGGGTTGTTGTAGATTCCCAAACCTTGTCTTTGAGGTGAGGATTAGCTCCTGCCTTGAGCAGTGCTTCTGTGGTAGCTGAGTCTCCTCTCTCAACAGAGAAGTGGAGGGCTGACCATCCTGTCCTCTGCATTATGAGAGAGTAGTTACAGCAATTCAGGTGATAGCCATAGACAGTTGGCTCTGCCCATTGTTCTGTGTGTACTCACCTTCTCCTGAATGTCCAAGTCAATGTGTTTTCCCTCCAGTAGAACGTTAGTAATGTCAGTTCTCCCACTCCTGGCAGCTATCATTAGTGGAGTGAGTCCCTCCTAATAATATGGAGGACTGGGGGTGATATGTGGTGCAGTGTCCACAGTAACTGTGTAACTCACCTGGTTCTGGAGGTTGAGGTCACTCCCTGCCCTCACTAGCTCCCTCAGAGTGACTGGTTTACGTCTCTGTACAGCTATTATGACTGCTGTGTCTCCATTCTGTGGAGAGATGAGAATAGATTTCCACAGATTATGACAAAGAGGGTCTGAGAGGTGCAAGTATAGCTCAAGAAGTGGATTTTGACTCAAGTGTAACTAGAATGAGTATGAAGGAACTCGCATACCCTGCGCAAGCGTTGGGTCCGTTGTGCACTCTCAGGTCGATTCACTATGCAACAAGGGGCGTGCCCGACGGCAATTTAGCCTCAAGTAGTGCGCCGTAAATGGATTCCAAGCACACATTACCGTTTCTGAGGTAACCAGTATATACATGTCTAACCAATTGCTCTGTGGGTGCTCACCTCCTCCTGAATATCAAGGTTGACGTGCTTTCCCTCCAGTAGAATGTTAGTAATGTCAGTTCTCCCACTCCTGGCAGCTATCATTAGTGGAGTGAGTCCCTCCTATTATGGAGGACTGGGGATGATATGTGGTGCAGTATCCACAGTAACTGTGTATCTCACATTGTTCTGGAGGTTAAGGTCACTCCCTGCCCTCACTAGCTCCCTCAGAGTGTCTGGTTCACGTCTCTTTACAGCTATTATGACTGCTGTGTCTCCATTCTGTGGAGAGATGAGAAGAAATTATAGAAAACTACATTTCTGCAGGTTATCACGAAGAGTCTGAAATACTTCGGACCAAGAAGTAGATTCTGACTCAAGTTATAACTAGAATGAGTGTGAAGGAACTCGCATACCCTGCGCAAGCATTGGGTCCGTTGTGCACTCCCAGGTCGATTCACTATGCAACAAGGGGCGTGCCCGACGGCAATTTAGCCTCAAGTAGTGCGCCGTAAATGGATTCCTAGCACACGTTACCGTTTCTGAAGTAACCAGACTGTACATGTCTAAAGAGGCACTTTAAACACGCAGTGAAACTAAAATTTACTACTAGGTGGGCTTGTGGAGGAGAAAGTAAGGGTTTCTAGCAGATTCCCAAACCTTGTCTTGGAGGTGAGGATTAGCTCCAGCCTTGAGCAGTGCTTCTGTTGTAGCTGAGTCTCCTACCTCAGCAGAGAAGTGGAGAGCTGACCATCCTGTCCTCTATATTACGAGAGATTAGTTACAGCAACTCAGGTGGCAGCCATAGACAGTTGGCTTCGCCCATTGCTCTGTGGGTGCTCACCTTCTCCTGAATGTCCAGGTTGATGTGTTCTCCCTCCAGTAGAATTTTAGTAATGTCAGCTGTTGTCCCTCTCCAGGCAGCTATCATTAGTGGAGTGAGTCCCTCCTAATATGGAGGACTGGGGATGATATGTGGTGCAGTATCCACAGTAACTGTGTATCTCACATTGTTCTGGAGGTTAAGGTCACTCCCTGCCCTCACTAGTTCCCTCAGAGTGTCTGGTTCACGCGTCTTTACAGCTATTATGACTGCTGTGTCTCCATTCTGTGGAGAGATGAGAAGGAATTATAGAAAACTAAATTTCTGCAGGTTATCACGAAGAATCTGAGATGCTTTGGATCAAGAAGTAGATTCTGACTCAAGTTGTAACTAGAATGAGTATGAAGGAACTCGCATACCCTGCGCAAGCGTTGGGTCCGTTGTGCACTCTCAGGTCGATTCACTATGCAACAAGGGGCGTGCCCGACGGCAATTTAGCCTCAAGTAGTGCGCCGTAAATGGATTCCAAGCACACATTACCGTTTCTGAGGTAACCAGTATATACATGTCTAACCAATTGCTCTGTGGGTGCTCACCTCCTCCTGAATATCAAGGTTGACGTGCTTTCCCTCCAGTAGAATGTTAGTAATGTCAGTTCTCCCACTCCTGGCAGCTATCATTAGTGGAGTGAGTCCCTCCTAATAATATGGAGGACTGGGGATGATATGTGGTGTAGTATCCACAGTAACTGTGTATTTCACCTGGTTCTGGAGGTTGAGGTCACTCCCTGCCCTCACAAGCTCCCTCAGAGTGGCTTTTTTATATTCCTTTACAGCTATTATGGCTGCTGTGTCTCCATTCTGTGGAGAGATGAGAATAGATTTCCGCAGATTATGACAAAGAGAGTCTGAGAGGTGCAAGTGTAGCTTGGATTTTGACTCAAGTTCCAAAACGGAACGGGCAGCACACAAGCAATGTGCAAAGAGGATGCTAATGACACCCTGTTACAGGGTTTGGCTGGAGTTGGTCTTGCTAGCAAGACCAGCTTGAGCCCAGGTCCTAGCCCTCGATGATCTGATGTTCTTCCACATAATTATTATTTCTATGGACACAACAAAGGATAACCTGTAATGCATGACCGCATATGCAGCCTCAATTGTTTGAGGATAAAAGGATAAAGTTAGGAAACGGATGAGAACATTACAATAATGCATGTTAAGCGTGCGACCTACAGGAGTGGTTAAATGTAGCTGCAGACCTTATTCTGAAGGTCCAACTTGGCTCCTGCTTTCACTAGCTCCACAACAACATCAGTGTGACCATTTTCAGCTGCCATGATTAGTGCTGAGTCTCCATCCTGTGTGACAACAAAGGTGTCTGTCTAGCACCAGCTCGTAAACAATACTAGTGTGACCACGCTAGGCTGCTCAAGGCAAGGCAGAGTCACCATCCATTCTGTGGAGATGAGAATCGTTGTGACTTCTTGAGCCCCCAAGGTACACAGAGCGAGCGGATCAGGTCGTGGTAAGCCGTGCTAATATGCATAATGGCTTTTTCGCTTGTTTTCACGGCATATCTCTCGAACGCAGTCGTTTCAGGAAAATCACCCTTTTGTTTTTCAGGCTCACGTAGTTCTGAAGCCGCTGGTATCGCTAATAGGCCGCCTCGTAGCCTGTAGTGCCAGAATAAGCGTCGACACACATACACACACACACAGACAGACAAAACCAACTACTGTAACCCTTGCGCGCCGAGGTTAACTAGAGAGAGTCGAAGGAACTCGTGTATACCGCAAATTATGATGAAGAGGGTCCAAGAGGTGCAAGTGTAACTTCGGACCCAGAAGTGGATTTTGACTCAAGTTCAAAAGGGGAAGGAGCAGCACTTCCACATATTATTTCTATGGACACAACAAAGGACAACCTGTAGTGCTCGCATATGCAGCCTCAATTGTTTTAGGATAAAGTTGGGGAAATGGACGAGAACATTATAATATGCAGGTTAAGCATGCGACCTATAGGAGTGGTTAAATGTAGCTGCAGACCTTATTCTGAAGGTCCAAATTGGCTCCTGCTTTCACTAGCTCCACAACAATATCAGTGTGACCATACCAGGCTGCTCGAGTCAAGGCAGAGTTCCCATCCTGTGTGATAAAAGAACATGCCAGTAGGCAGTGATGTGTGTTGCCCATAGAAAAAGAACTAAACATGGTGGCTGGAGGATAGCCACTTTAATCAGAGAGAAAATCAAATCTTGTTGTTAGATTGATGTTCCAGTAGCACAGCTGAAAAGCCCATGAAATTATTTGGTTACATTTTCAAAAAATTAGGGAAGCCCATGAGTGGCAAAGGTCAAAAAGATATGTAATGCTCAGAACTGGGCGCACCCATTTTCCGTGCCCATCTATAATGTTACCTTAGGAGTATAGATAATTATTGTCTGTGTATACTGTATTATCATGGTAGCAAAATGCCACTGCACATAATGGCGAGGAACCATTTGCTCCCGGTGAAGTCGAGCACTGCCTTTTTCTCGTGTTAAGAATGCATGAAGGAGCAATTATAAGATTATGCTAATGGTTGTAAAACAAGGAAATTTAGAGGCTTTTTCTGTCATTGACTGAGACATTGGTACCCCACACCGTACATGGTGGCTGTTTCCATGAAACACTATAACCATTGCTTAGTGATGACATGGTCATCAGTGGAGGGGTTCACCCTCAGAAACTGTCTCACTCACTTCATCCTGGTGGTTGAGCTGAGCTCCTCTTGATATCAGAAGACGAACCACTGGAGAAGACCATACCGACTGGCCCAGTCCAATGGAGTCCAAAAGACCTGATGAGAACCAAGACAGCAGTATCATGATGTGTGGAACCTAACAAAAAAGCACTGAAGTGCAAACCCTCGGCGCACTGCGCATGCGCAATACCGCTAATTGATGGGTTGGGCCAATAGAGTATGTGTTTTTACTTGTGGTCTTCACGCTAGTAGCTCGCAGAGAGTCTGACACAGGCAGGCTACACAAGTAGATAGCATGCGGGAGTCGAGATACACACGCCCTTCGCTGTGACTTCTTGTGCCTCCAACACATACACAGAGCGAGCGGATCAGGCCGAGGTGCATATTGGTTTTGCTTGTTAAATAATTTCCATGACGACAACAGGCATCTTTCTTTATTATTGCCCCCTTTCACAGGGATTACTAAGTACGGTAGTACTTAGTATATAGGGATGACACAGGTTGTCCTGCATTATGCCATACCTTGTGATATTTTCATGTTTCACTTCTAAGTTCATCAGATCCAACTTTGTGACACATCAGACTAATTTGTATCGTCACAAGAGCAAGTATCCAAAATGCTTAAATCGCATAATCGGCAAAACCACAAACACACCCAAACAAAAAACCCACAACCCACACACAACAACAAAAAAACAAAAAGGTATCCATGATAGAGACAAAAAAGTGTGCTAACTAGTAGAAAGGAAAACCCAGAATGATAAACTTTGTACACACATGCACCCATCATTAGTATCAAAAGTGTACCTATTACCAGTTTGTAAAGACAATCACAACAGTCCTCAAGAGCAATCACAACTTGTAATGGTGTGGTGTGCACTAACTTGGCTGTACATGGTTGGTCCTCTAACAATGACCCTGGTCAGTTCTTCGTGTAACCCTAGTTTTGAGTCACGAATCTGCTGTGTCAGCATTTCAAATTGTTCTTAACCCATGGTGTTCCGCCAACCGTGTTCATCCTTATGGCAGACTACTTGCAATTGGGTACCAACACCAATTTCGTGACTCAAACTTAGGCTTAGATGATGAGTAACAAGATGAAACTTGGTATCACTGATGTATCATGATAGCGTTCATTGAAACAGAAATTACAACTTTGTAAACAACCTCTGGCACTGATTTACTATGATAGAGTTCATCGAACATAACTGGAAAGCACTACAGTGCAACGCGGCGACTGCGCATGCGCGGTAGCGCTAATTGATGTGCTGGCCTATAGTATTCGTTTACGCTCGTGATCTCCCGTAGTTGCTCAGCGAGAGTCTGACACAGGCTAGCTACAATAGTAGATAGAGCAATGCGGCATCGATACACGCCCTTCGTTGACGGCTTCTGTGCCTCCAAGGTACACAGACAAGCGGACCGCGGTCGAAGTAAGTCTAGTGCTACTTAGCATAATGGCTTGTTCACTTGGTTTTCACGCCACAACTTCTGACGCGCGGCACTTTAGCGAAAATCGCCATTTTTAAAAAATCAAGCCATGTAGCGCTGACCATCGCTATATTTTACCTGTTTGTGTGCGCGTGGTGGCAGAGAAACCTGGTAACAGACTGACAGACAGACAGCGACGGACAGACCAAGTAGTGTAACCATCGCTCGCTGCGCAGGCCGCGCCGAGGGATTATTACATGTGTGTAAATCAACACATAGCGTCAGGCAATTAGTGCTGTTTTTCGTATAACTTGCTTATGTGGGTCCTCCAACAATGAAACTTTGTACACATACTTTGGTGGTAAATAGCATGTAACGACAACAAGAGTCTGAGGCAATACTTTTTTATTGGCATTATGCCCCATGCATGTGCATGCCGTAAAAAGGAAAGGAGAAAGTAACAAAATTATACGAACTTAATAAGTGTGGAATATAGGGACCATAAAAGCAAGAGGGATGACCTAGTGCAGTAGTAGCTACAATGGAGATGGTTACATCTTCACACCTACACCATTCAAAACTCATGTCATGAGTAAGAGGTGACAATATAGGGCTTGTGTGGAGTAAATAGAAGCAAGCGAAAGGTCACATCCGGTTGCTCTCCGGTAGCCACCAATTATTGCGGTGAACGGAGAAATCGGTGCGCCGCCTTCACATAGTCCGTTTAGTGCCGTATATTCTATTTAAACGCATGCAACGACGGAGGCAGTTTTTCACTCGTCCGAACGGTTATACGGAGGTGCGAGAATATCCGCTGTACTGGCGGAGAAAAACAGAGAAAGTCCTGGTCACACCTGCGTTTTTTGTGGAGCACTCCAACAAAGATCCAGAAGCCTCCTTTCATCGCCTATATACCTATGTGTTGCAAGATTAAAAAAAAAGCATACACAATGCCCCAAATGCACCATTCAGTGTTGGTTCTCTGCTAGTACGGCGGAGGATCTCTCCCTCGCTCCTCGCGTACCGTTCTAATAGATTCGCATCGACATATCGACATGCATGACAGGCACCTGTAACGATAAAAAAAGCGCGTAATCCTTAGAAATGCCAGTAGCACGACGTACGGCGTATAAGGGCTATTATAGCAGAAGAGATGAGCTTCATGTATAAAGCCTAAGTTGGCAGTTTATTTGCCATTCATCTCCATGGATTGGAAATAATGATCTCAATGGATTCAATACAGGAGCTGTTTTCTCTGCATATACATTTGTACAAAACTCACGGTATTATCCCTCAGAGCAGGATCTACTCTAACTTCCCATATCAAACCCGAGACTATGTCCAATGATCTATATCAGGAGGTCTCTCAGTTATTTTCCTTCCGATTTGAGACAGCTGTTCTGATGTGGGATCTTTGCCGTCAGACCCGAAGTTTCTCCACTTTGTAGCACACTGCACAGGAGATAACAGTAATGGGTTACAGATACCCCTGCATGTAATCACCAATCTACGAATGTATGTATATACATACTATAATGGGGATGATCTTTTTCTTTTTTCTGACAAAAGGATACGTGATTAGTGCCCAGTCTAGTAAGAGGGGTGTCCTGATCAAAGGAGAAATTATGTCACTGTATTATGGTTTGTACAGGTGTGGTTGGCTATAAAAATAAAATATACCGGTTTTTATCCGTAAAGGAGATTTATTGGCATATGGCACCCTCTGCGATTTTCTGGCAGCAGATGCGTGATTACTGTATCCAGATGTCAAGCCATTGTCCTCAGCCCTAAAATTCATTCTTAGGGGGAAGGTAAAGCAGGGCTCAAGTGACGAAAAAGCAGAGATGCAATACCTTACCTTTTGGCAGGCATTAGCGCTTGTCTTGAACACTTTAGTAGTGGCTGAGTTTCTACTTCAACAGGGAGGCAGAGAGCTGGCTGTCTTCCTTTTCTTCCACACAGCTACAGAGAGACATACATGAACATCACCTGCGAATACACATGTACATGTGTAACTTCTCACATTCTCCTTATTGCCCAAGTCTGCTTGCTGCAGAATGTTAGTAATGTCAGTTCTATCACTCTTGTCAGCTATCATTAGTGCTGTTAGGCCCTCCTATATAATAGACAACTGGATAAGACACAGTGCCAATATTAACATGTGTGGCAACAAAATTCAACTTTACACCAAGTGTGTCAGTACTCGACTAAAGATATAGCTAACTCCAACTCTCCAAAAATCGAATGATGTAGCTACAACACTTAACCATAAATTAGTTTAGTCTCTGCGTTATATACCTGGCCAGAGACGTTACTTTAAATGCCTCCCGGTTCACCTTGTTTCTGAGCCTAAGGTCACACACTGCCATCAGTAGCTCCCTCAGTGTGCCTGGTTGATACTCCATGGTAGATCTGATGACTGCCGAGTCTCCGTCCTGGACGAAAATTGAACTTCTCAAAATCTTTTTAGAGAACTGGCAGAAAATGTACATACATTATTTTGTATGTTCAAATTCGCTCCTGCTTTGATCAACTCCTGAACAACTTTAATGTGACCTCGACCAGCTGCCAGTATGAGAGGTGTGTCCCCTTCCTATATATATACACACAAAGCACAACTTTCAAGAAAACGTTTAGTTTACCACAACAATGTAAAAGAAACACATGAAACAATACATGAGACGTGGATGTCGAATCTCAGTCAGAGAGAATGGAAACCCAGCACATTATTCACTGAATGGGCTAAAACTTTGATCACTCCCACCTCCAAACACCACTTGTATATGTACTTACGTTATTCTGTCAGGTCCAAATTGGTGCCTGCTCTCACCAATGCCACAGTAGCATCAGTGTGACCTTCAGTTGCTGCTATTATAAGGGCTGAATTACCAACCTATGGGATAGACAAATTATTAGGGAAGTTAAGGAACATGCCAAGTGCATATAAACTGGGATGTAATTGCACATGGTTACCATTATCATTAATTGCGACTCAATTACTAGAAAGATGCAACGCATTTATGGGGCGGGTAGGTGAAGCAAGCAGTTGGAATTTTGGAATGTATAACATTACGTTTTGTGCAGTGCTGGGTCGTTATGTTACATAATGAAAAATCCCGCGTTTAGACGACAAGGTTGGCTTGCTTTGCTCGCAAATAATTGCATAAAGAATCCTGTCTGGTAGCTCCAAAACTTGCGTACATTATTCTGAGCATTAACATCCACTCCCTCAGATATCAAGTCCTTGACAGCCTCACATTCGCCACCAACTGCAGCAAATATTAGTGGTGATTTTGCGTGGGCGAATCAAAGGCGCCGCCAGTACTATATCATACAGAACGGTTTTTGAATGAACTGATATCGCGCGGAACTGTACTATATCACACGAACTGTACTATATCCGCGGACTAGCGTACGCTTTGCGGGAATGACGCCTCGGCGGCCTTTCGTAGACGGAGGTCGACTCAGACGGTGACACAAACAGCTGCTGAAGGGCGCTCCGCGAGCTTCTAGTCCTTCTGAACTTGCAAAAAAAAAGATTTTCCTGGCCGCCGCCTTTTGAACTATATCCGCGGACTAGCGTACGCTTTGCGGGAATGACGCCCTCGGCGGCCTTTCGTAGACGGAGTTCGACTCAGACGGTGACACAAACCGCTGCTGGAAGGCGCCCGCGAGCTTCTCGTCCTCTCTTCCGTTCTGAACGCCGGTTTTCCTGGTCGCCGCCTTTTGAATCGCCCACGCATACAATAAATTACTTAATGTACGGAAGCACGTGCTGTGCGCGTGATAATGGTACTCGGAACGTGGTCTCGATAGATCATACAGCAACTCGGCTGCGCCTCGTGCTGTATGACTATCTCGACCACGCCCCCTCGTACCATTATTACGCGCACAGCACTGACTTCCGTACATTAACTATTACGTACAGGATTTGTAGTAGTATTGTAAGACTTTAGGCTTCAAGTTAGTAGCGCATAACTACCTTTACATATATACCTTCCCTTACGCTTCGATATCAGCTCCACTGTTGAGAATGATGCAGCTTTTATCACATCTCCCGACTTACTGGCAGCAATCAGCTCACATTCTACATACACAGATAAAATCAGTTGTGCTATTCATAGCTTGGGAACATGGAGCTTACATACCAGTTGATATGGGGGGCCTGTACATGGGAAGTTGATGGCCATCCACAGTCACCTCTGTGAGACAATGTGTGGTCATGAAGTCTGAGTGATGGCTGATAGCACCCAGCCCACTGCACTGGACGGAACACCTAAGCTTAACCACCACACAGTTTCTGGACACTGCTCCAATGTAGACACTGTGAGAGCAGAGAGTTGACTCCTTGATTATAGCTTTGTTGAGCTTTCGGATTTCGTGAGGGTGCACTGTGATGACGGCCTGTTAATCTTCACAACCATTTGGAGAACCAGTCATGAGCTCTTCGGTTACTCATCAAGGAATGGCACTAAGGTACACATCTACAGTTGTTGCAGTTTCGAATTCCTCCAGGATTTGCAGAATTTTCCATGTCTTTCTTCAGTGAATGTGCTGCCGAATTTGTTGACAATGATTTAGGATCTCGCAGTTTTGATAATCCATGTAAGCGGTGAGAATTGCTAGAATCTTTTTACTGGTCTTGGCTTCAAGAATATCGTCCTCACGAACATCAAAGAATTTGACATGCAGAATTGATTTACGGACGCGGTAAGAGCAAAGTCGACAGCGAAATGTGATGAAAAAGCGATCATCGTTGCTTCTTTGTCACTCAGTTGTATTTCTGTGTCTGCATAAATGTTGCCAAATGTACCTTCAGTACGTCAATTGTGGCCTTGACCCTATCCAACCCAGAAGGAAGTGGTGGATGACTGGGAGAAGGATGAAACCAAGTGACAAGGGAACGGATGTCAAGGTTGTATAGACCAGTTACAGGTGGGTTATCTAATAGAGATGCGTCAGAAGATGCTCAACCCCTGAGTCTGGCACTGTTGATGTAGAGGAGGAAGTCAGGAGATAATAGGTCTGGTGTGTAAGCCAGATTCTGAACTGAAATGAAGAGGGAGGTTACTAACTACTTGGACTACACCACTTTGCAGGTTTGTTACAAATCCTCATATACTGGGTCACTGGAGAATATGGAACGAACTCGTTGAATCGGTTCTCTCGTCTGCGTGGCTGTATGATGTTAAAGACGCTGTCAAGGAGCTCATCTGCTTTTTCCGTGAGCGCGGTCCCATCCTTGCGAAGTATTCCCTGTGACGCTGAGCGAGTAATGACGATTTCTCCACGAGGCAGTTGGCAAACCACTGCAGAGTGGGCGACAGTCACAGTTCTAGTGATGAAGTTGAGGTTGTACGCAGTGCAGTAATTTCTACAGGTTCTCCACGGTCTCTGCTTTCCGCATCTTTCAAAAACGAGCCCGCGTTTTTGCACTCTGACCTCCATGAGCATGGCGTATCCAGAGCACTTCGAGGCTGGCTGCTGAAGTGGACCAACTACATCAAGGGCTATATTCAGAAGAGATGTTCGTCCTCTCCAATGGACTCCTCTCCTACTACAGGTCCGGTTCTATACCTCCCTTGTGTTCATTTAGCTTACGAACCACTGGGCCCAATAGTAGTTTTGTTACTAGCGATGTTGTTTCAGCTGTTGCATATGCTGTTCTAATATATGCATACTTATGACCGTACATAAATAGTGCACCTTTTACTTTCCTTCGCTGTAAACCCAGGGCTCACGAGATGTTTTATTCGTTGCCTTTGGTAGTTTTGAGCAGAGATCAACCTTACGACTCTATGATGTTTCTCTTCCCATTATATCAGAGCCTCTTCCAGTGGTGGAGTTTGTGCTAGAGGAAGGAATCAGGTGAGATAACAACACCTTACTTGTGCCGATGCTTCATCTAGCAGTATAATGGCAAGAGTTAATGGTTGTGCATTGATGTTTGTCTGCAGTGACGATGAGGCAGTGAGACTGATACAAATGAGCCTCCACAGAAGAAGACCAGTGGTCCAGTTATCACAGAGAAGGCTGTATCCATCCATCCAGTGTACTGAAGGGTGTGCTGTGTGGACTGTGTTTTTGTGGCAGGTTATGTTCCTATCGGTATGTACTGTCTGGACCACCAGATGATCAGTTAGATGATGAGAACGACCCTTTCACTTCCACTAATACTGAGGTATCCGACCAATAGATGTGAAATCACTAGTGCAGTGAGCCAGTCAGTTGCGCTATATATGCAGTTTGGTTGCTCAAGTAATATAGTCACCCACTATACTGTGTTGTCATCTGGCACAGGGGCGCAGCGAGTTCCAACCAGTGGAGGTCGTCGCTCTGTACTCACCAGGACTACACAGTCAGAGGTCATGGTCAAGGAGTGGGGGGCTCAATTGGAGTCTTCCCCATCTCCCTCTGTGGCTCCTGTAATAAGGTCAGCTGCAGCTCACACATCTCCATAGATTGGACATAACATTGTCATGCAAGGACAGTTTACCTGTGTGATCGAAATGGTGCATTTATTAATATGCAATGTACGCGTATCCAGGCTCACTCGGGTGGCAATATTCACTTCAGAGTATTATGTGCAATTTGTGCACTATTGCTTCTGTGGGAAATACTTTTATTCTAGTGATGTTTCTAACTAATTCTGCAGATGTTCTTGGCTGATGAATGAGCTACAGGGAACTGTGCAAAGGACAACTGTCCTTTCTTTATTAGGACCCCATTGACTCTCTATAGTTGTTTAAATTGGCGAACGGGAGCGAGCTAACCTAGTGAGTCCAACGGCGCGATTCCTTAAATTTGTAAACCTGTCTTCCACGCGCTTCTTTTTATCGAAAAACCATTTCTAATTTTTACACCGTAACTCGATAAAGTGACACGGGCCAACCACACTTTCTGCGATGGATCGGGTCTAGAGAGGATGCCTTTGTAAAGGGGAAGAGAACGTCGTGCCAGTCTGTTTTCAACGGCGACTGCGTTTATAGGGAATGGCAAGGCAACACCTGGCACGGACACAGCGGAAGAAAGGGAAGCACGACTAGAGTGAAACAGTGAGAGTATCTCGCCTCAGTGGAGATGGACTGAGCTCTCTTTGACAACTCTATGCATTTGTACTATCCTGACATTGTTATGAACAACTAAACAACTTTTTTTGGCATGTACACAATCGTTAGATCGTCATCCCTGCTCGCCAAAATGCAGTGCATTCACCTACTAGTGTATGTGTGTAATTGGCGAGCGGGACTGAGCGAGCTAACCTGTGGTATATACGAACGGCGATGACGACGACCGTACGTCGTCCAACTGCGCATGCTCCAGATTACGCGCTCTTTTTATCCGAAAGGATTTAAAATTTAACATGCTGCCTGCCTGTGATGTGTCGTGCGTTAGCGAGCCTCGTCCCCGGGCCCCACCCTCTCCTCGCGGGTGGGGCCTGGGGAAGAGTCTAGTCGTG
>CASHTH010003890.1:0-18093 GCA_030341885.1 Geodia barretti | reverse complement strand
GTACTCGTGGTCAAAGGTCATAACAGCTACTTTGGTGCGGTCACAGAGAACAGGAACCAGTTGTCCCAGTGCAGATATGACTTTGTTGAAATTTGATCCACCAATGCTGCCAGATACATCAATAACAAAGAGGACATGCTTATAATGGCAATTTCCCATACTCGTTCGTTTATGTCGCAAAAGGTCTTCAGCAGTAGAGCTGAAAGGCAATGAGGAAGATTTGGTCTGAAATGTTGAATCAATTAATACATTGTCATCTGTGGGACTCTCTTGAACAGAACGACGACCTGTGTATAGAAAAATAGTGCTGAGACTGACAGAAACATACATTTGCCTTACCTTGATTATGAGGTACAGTGTAACTCGGGCACACTTTCCGGGGTGGGGATATGGACGGTGGTGCGGGACAGCCGGTAACATCAGCTATATCTCCACGACGGTAACGAGATCCAGAAGTCTGTGTTGTATTACTCGGCAAATCTCCATATCGATGTCCACTGCTGCCCAGTCCCAAGGCTCTAATTATCTGATCAATTACAACTGGATCACCTGACAAATGATGAGGAGTGAAAGAGTTATGTAATGCTCCAGGGCACTTATGCATTGCGTAAATTGTCCAGACACTCAGGTGCAGTGAGTGTCAGCATGTGTTATCAACAACTTGGTATCGAGGTAGAAAGGCAAAGCAAAGCAAAAAAGTCAACTACATACTCATCATCTAGAATATCTTGGTAGTTGATAGGTTTGGCCACCTTGAGCAGCTTATGCAGAAGTCATCTTTCTTAATGAGTAATGAATTATGTATTTTTGGCCAAAGGCTGCCCGGCATTATAAAAAACTTACATGTCGTGTTATGTTCAATGTTATCAATGCAGTTTCCACTAATGCGTCTCTGCCCTTCGTTGGTATGTCAGTGCACCCCCAGTGGGACATTGAGAATTTAACTGGTTTGTATGTGATATTGCAACCCATTCAGTCCACTCTGGATTATGTACGCAGTTGCAGTGAGTGAAGAGATCAGCAAAGGCCATCAGCCTGCGGAGGACATGATCACATGGGAGCTGGCCTGGCAACAAAGTGCCACTGCTACCTGCATGATAAAGAAGGCGTAAGAGAAACTTACAAAACATGATGTGGGCTGTAGGGACTGTTAGTTTGAAGAAATTGGTGAGTAAATAATATTCGTCTGAACTGCCCATACATTGAAAAAGTGTAATGGCGCGCGCGTAATTGCTCCGCGCCACTTTTAGTGGCGCGCACGCGCACATTTGGCCTCGCGCCTGCCAGCCAATGTCCGAGGCCGACTGAGGCCGCTCGTGCGCGCGCTCTACTGACTGCGCGCGAAGCCAGACTTCCGAATCTGCGCGCACGGCGGAAGCTAGACTTCCTACGTATGACGGAAGTTACACTTCCTTTTGGTGACTAATTGACATTCCTAAGCGTGACTAATTTTTTTGCATTCTTTAAATAAACACGGGAATAATACAAACAAGACATTGTAAGGGTTAGAGTTGTTCAGTCCTGGGCAGAGATGTGGCCTTCTGAGCAAGCCACATCCATTGAGTCCCCTGAGAAGGTTGGGTGGTGGTAGGTGGACCTTGCTCCACGGAGGCACATGATGGCAGACCTGATGAGGGACAGGCTCAGGCGGCATCTCATCCAGTGAAGTGTTGTGCTGTACTGCTGGTTGTGTTTCTCTGAGATGAGTGCTGCTAGTCTCTTGTAGGCTGTTGTTGTTGTTGGCCCCATCCCACCAGAGGTGCTGAATACGAGAGGAGTGAAGGATCCGTGTTCAATTTCTCGAACGCGCTCTTCGTAGGTCCTTCTCTTTTCTCGTTCTTGCCGTTTGTGGCATTGGCTGAGTGTAGATGTTCTGTGCGTTTGTGCAAAAGGGTTGAAAACTCTGATGTCAAAGTAGGCTTGTTGGCGATCTCTTCCCCAGAAGTTTGTTGCAACAACATCGAGGCGGGTGCCTCCTTCTCGGTTGGCTGTTCTGTGGCGCAGTTGCTCTCCGGTGACTGGTTGAAGGTGAGCAGTGCTGACATTGTGGCATAATTCCTTCATCATTTCTGCTGTAATGTCTCGGAGTTCGTTTGTGTCGGATTTGCGGGAATCCTCCTCGAGAGCAGCTAAGTGCGTGTTCGACTGTAAACTTCTGGTTGCAGATGCAGTGAGATGGGAGGTTTAATTGGTGGGTGCCAGCCGTACCTGAGACAGAACGCGTCTCTGAATGCTCCTTTATGGAGAGCAAACCTGTGTTCGGCTATCGGTAGGGTGGTGAGCCAGCTTGATGCCCCTTTCTCTGTTGCTGCGTCTATAGCTCTTTTCAGAGTTGGTGGGAGCTTTTCATTTGCTTCTCTGGCTTCTTGCTGTTTCGAAGTGTGTGAGTTCTGTTCTTTGCTTGTTGTTGTGCTGCTCTTGCCTGGGGTGGATATGATTTTGACTGGCTCAGAATGAGTTCCGCGAGTGGGGCTGTGATCTTATCGCATGCTGAGTGATGAAGCTCTGTTAGTTTGGTGGGATCGACGATTCCAAGTCCTCCATGTCGTACTGGTAGGGCTAACAGTTGTCTGTCCAGGTCATTGCAAGCATTTTGACCTGTTACGGCGGGAAGTAGTTTCTGCCTGATGGCGTCCTCGAGGGGTTTCATGTGGCTCTCATTATTAGGACTGTCCGGCTGAGGTAGGTCCATTTGCTGATCAGGCCATGCGTGAATGCTGAGTAGGCAGCGTGAGGTTGTGTGATCGCGATGTTTGACAGCTCTTCTACTTCTTGTGTCCACTTGGCAACTTTCTGTTGTACATAGCTGTTGACGAAGCGTGTTGTAACCTATGGCAGCCCCAAGGAGAGCTTTCTGCCATCAGATGTTATGGATCCGTTTGTTCCATCGCGAAGATGCTGTGGGCCTCCTACAAGTTTCTCTTCGTGTACGAAACTAGCATGTTTTTGCAGCTAGACGTTGGAAAGTAACCCCGGGTGACTCAGGGGCACGTTTTTCTCAGTTTTTTGATTTTTTTGTACCTTTGTTCTGTTTCTCCATTTTTGGGTGATTTTTTGGGTTGATTCCTTTTTTTGGTTTGGATTTCTGATGATTGTAAAGTGGATTGTGATTGATTTAGTCCCACCATGTTTGTGAGTGTTGAGGGTTTGAGCAGACTAATTGACGACAGTACAGTAGCGAGGAATGAACCCGAATGAAAAGGACCATACACCAAATAAAAACACCACCATTACCAAATGAAGTACTCACCCACACATCTACAGCCCTATTTCATGAGCGACTGCACCCCTGTGTATTTTGACACTGATCTCCCCCTATACCGAGAATACAACCTGGATGGGCGTGGCAATATTCCGCGCATGCGTAATTGTTTGAATAGGGATGGTGTCATGTAGCATTGTGTGTCTTAGCTGTGTAATGACCTCTTGTTTCTTACTTTTTGGTGCATCAAACCATCCCTATATCCTCCTTCATTTTGAAGATTTTCCCACTGTTTCACTATTTTGAAAAGCTCTGACAAGCAATTGAAATGCAGAGGCTGATATATACGGCAAACAATGTGTCTATAGCACGGCTCTCCGGTCTCGCAAAGTTTCTCCTCATGCAAATCAACAACAAATCGTTGTCTAGCGGAGCCAGCCCGTCCAAAGGAGCCGGCTCCGTGAGACTGCAGGGAGAATGAAGGTGCGATATCGAACAAATTTTCCTCCACAACAACCCCATATTGTCGCCACTTGTACTCGCAGCATGATGAATTTGTTTAGCTGTGAGGACAATGGTAAAGGGATTCTCTGGAGGGCCACGAACACAGCATTGTAAAACTCATCGTTATTTGAGTGAACATGGAAGTCTTAGTGCAGTCACAACCAACAACTGAGGAGCTGTCAGAGAGGGCAACACCTGTGCATTACGTGCTTAGGAAATGAGTCATTCTATGAGGGAGCACAGTCATACTTCGCAACTTGTGTGGAGGAAAATTTACACGAGGAAACAATGTCAGTTTGAAGATGTAGCCATCATCCATTCTACTACTACATCACATGCACTAGGTCATCCCTGTCTTGTCTCCTGCTTTTTATGGCATCCCTATACTTATATTCCACGCATTATGAATCAGATAGAATTTATTATTACTTGTTATTATATTATTACAAGTGGAAAAATCATTTCTTCAAAAGAAAGGGGGATATAGGGATGGCTTGAAGCCACCAAAAGGAGAAACAAGGGTCATTACACAGCAAAGTTGCACAAAGCTACATGACACCATCCCTATATCTTTGTTCGATATTAAACTTTGCTTATAAACAATGTAACAAAGATATAGGGATGGTGTCATGTAGCTTTGTGCAACTTTGCTGTGTAATGACCCCTTGTTTCTTCCCTTTTGGTGCTTCAAGCCATCCCTATATCCCCCTTTCATTTTTAGGAAATGATTTTTCCACTTGTTTGCACTATTTTTAACGGCTTATGACAACACTGCTACAGTCACTCTGATGTTCATGAGTATGTTCTACATAGGCTATATACAATAGACAATTGTAACTGTAGCTAATGGGGCTGCTAGTGCCTGAAGCAGGGGCTATAGATACCGCATTCACCGTCTTCAACAAGCATGTAATTAGATTATTGCACATAGCTGTGGTTTCATGGGAAGGCTTTGGTAATCAGGCTACAACAATGAAGGTCCATTTGACTGAGCGCCCCGAAAGGCTCACGCACGTAACACCGCGCAGACTATGGCAAGTTGCTCTTCGTGCAAATCAACAGCAAGCTAGCCAGTTGGAAATGTGCACACTTACTTACAGAAGGTATACACTGGAGGCTGAGAGTTCCTCTGCAGGTCAGCCAACTCGCATTGGACAACGCCCCTGCCTGGCGCATGCGCGCGGCTCACTGATGCTGAGTTAGCAGCAAATGGCGTTGTTCAGTGTCGACCATGGAAGAGCTCCATGATCTACCGTAGTGACTAGCGGCAAGAAAGAAACGATCGCTTGATGTCCATGCACATCTCCGGCGAAATTGGAGACCTTCAGTGAAAAAATCAGTGCTTGAACTAGTACTGGTAAGGAGATAGCGGGTTTAAAGAAGAAGAAGAAGAAGAAGAAGAAGATGAAGAATATGATGACACGAAAATCGTGAAATCGCGTATGAGCGAATTCTCGTGTGGACGACTGAAGGTGCGTATGAGGTCTTGGGGAACATGTATAGGTAGATATGGGCCCGTAGACTATTGCTAGTATGTTTTGAAGGCCTGGGGAGTGATTCTCACCGAGTTTTTAGTCGTTTTGTACGCGGATCACGTGAGATTTCACCCGTGTCATCCCTATAATATAGCTAGAGAGTCTACCGACTCTCTAATTATGATGACACGAAATTCATGAAATCGCGTATGAGGGAATTCTCCTGTGGACAACTAAAGGTGTGTATGAGGTCTTTGGGAACATGTATAGGTAGATATGGGCCCGTAGACTATTGCTAGTGTGTTTGGAAGGCCTGGGGAGTCGAGTTTTTAGACGTTTTGTACATGGATCATGTGAGATTTGACCCATATCCCTTGAGCGTCTCTACCGACACTCTAATAGGAATGCAAATTTCAAGTATTTACCTCGACAATTAGGTTTTGTTTTCTAAAGCGCAGTGTGCTTGTTACATTGTATGCTCTATCACAGGCATCTCACCATCATTGTCTTTGATAGTGACCGTTACAATACTATCACCAAACTTGATGTTAGATGCATTGGTAGACAATATGGCTATGAACATTTCTGTATCTTCTTCAGTAGAATCATCTATTATAGGAACTTTGAGCAATGGCCTCAGCATGTCCAGGTAAGACTGTAACAGTGATGACCGTGTTTACGAAGTCCAACCCACCTGTTTTAATAAAAACAACATTATGTATTACAAGCAGTAGCTACAATAGGTAGACAACACACCCTCAGCAGTTCCAGATATAAGTGTGATATTGACAGCACTCTCTTTACTGATACTTCCACTTCTGAAAAGTCTTAGTGTGGCATTTCCATCATCTTCATCCACATTATATATAGAAGGGTTTGGTGTGATTAATGCTGCAATAAAATAATTGTATTAAAGGCTGAGATATACCTTAATTAGCAAAATTACCGTCATTGTCCAAGATACTGACTATAGCATTTCCTCCAAGTTGTACATATGTGTCACTGGTAGATAACACAGCAGTAAATGTCTCTGTGTCTTCATCAAAACTATCATCAAAGATGGAAACGTGAACTTTGACCTCCGTTTCACCAGGTGAAAAAGTTATAGTAATTTGATCTGCTCTGAAATCAAATTCAGCTGCAATAGAGCAATGCTATTATTAAACAGTCGCTTTTTCACACCGAAACATACCGGCAGCTGTCATAACTCTTGGTGTAATAGTAACGTTCACTTTTCTACGGAGATTTCTACTTCTGACCAATGTTAATGTAGCACTATCATTTCTTCCCTCTTCCACAGTGTAGGTAGTTGGAATAAATTGAACCAATACTACAATTAAATGTTACAAAAAGTAGCAAAAAGTGTTTAAAAGCACTGTTTTCCTTACCGGTGTCATCATCTTCTATCTTAATTTGTCCATCCATTAATGTTGGGTCTAGTTTAATTCTCGTGTGCAGATCTGCTGTACGTCTCAGATGGTAGGTCAAGAACTCATCATTTTCAACCAACGTGTCATTTGTTATATTGACATGCACACATTTTCGTTTCTCGCCAACACCAAATGCTAGTGTCACATCAAGTGGTTCATAGTCCAACATTTTGACTATGAGGAAAAAAACAAGCATGCACTAGGTGTGGGAATATAATGGTTCAAATCAGGGGGTTGTGCTATTCCTTGATGCTCTCAATTAATGCCTTTTATGCTCATTAATATGCTATAGAGCAATGGTGTGAACTTTTAGTCCCGTTTGTTGCATTAGACCATCAGTAACATCTCAATGTAGTCTTGAGCATTAAATCGGCCGACAGTGGTGAAGCTGGAAAGTGTCACTGTCAATGTGTATATATAGCTACGCCTAGTCACGTAAGTATTACGCATCCACAGTAGTACCAAATCGTGCAATCATGATGCCCGATGCTTTAATAGGCCTATCATTCCGAAATTATGTCGGCGTAATATTCTCACCCTTGGCTTAGAGCATAACTCTACCTGCTGTTCCATCACTAGTATGCAGCTTCACTTCAAATGGGAATTCCACAGGGCAGTTGATATCTGGACTGAATACAGCAGCACAAACCTCCACTCTACCCACGTTCTCATTGACATTGAAAAGTGTCTGTTCCAAGCCAAGTATAGCCACTAAAATTGTAATGACATGACACATTAGAATATGTGTGACCTATGTATTAACCTTGAGAAATTTACTCACCGTCATTGTCCAGAATAAAGATGGAGGCTTGATCATACATTGGCTTTACTGCTGTGGTACTAATGTCTCTAACTCCAAGAGTAATACCTGCATATTCATCAAACTCTACACGTAGGTCATCATAGATGGTCTGATTGTAGCAAACTATTCTCTTCAATTCTGTGATCAAAACATCATCAATGGCATTGAAGAGGTTTGTCTGCTGGGCATAGTCAGATTTCTCTACCATGGTATACCGTTCAAGAAAATCAGGAGGATCTGGAGCTGGAAATGGCATTAATAATGATTGGACTTCAAAATGTGTAGGACTTACTTGCAAATGTGGCACCAGCTGGAATTTTGACCGAGCTAGGGTCGTCAATGACAAACACATTGACAGTTTCATCCAGTATGTCAATCTCAGGTTGAGTGAGATTGACACACACATTAACTGAACCGACACTCTCATCAACCATGTATGTAGTCCGCTCAAATGCAACTACAAACAGCTCTGTGATACATAATAAGTAGATAATCAGGTTGATCACTCGTGAAAAAATCCTAACTACTTCTAATAGACATTTTATGTCCTAATCCCAAAAGGTTAATGAGTGTGCATCATCAAAGCATCGGATCGATAAATGCTCTATGTAAGTACAGCTAACTCATGTGATTCGGGTGGGATATGAACAAACAACTTTCCAGGTAACACATGCTATTTCCATTCTTCTTATACATTCCCATTAAATTCTTTTGTTATGTGAACATACTATTCTTTAGTGTCCCGAAGAGATCAACACTTCAGTAAATGGGTCTGTCATAAAACCCCTATCCCCCCCAGCAGAAAGAATATTTCGGTGACATGTCCTTAGTTTAGTTTGACCTTTCTTAAAGTGCAGTTTTGCAATACTCTGCTCTATACAGTATCAAAACGTAACTTACCGTCATCATCTACGATACAAATTGTGTGTTCACAGAAGTAATTGTCGGCATCTGCACTGTCATTGCACTTGAACAGCTCACGACGACCAGGAATGTCAACAGGGAGTATCTGTATAGTGTAGCATTCATCTTCTTCTCGATGCAAGTCATTTCTAATGAACGTTGACAGTAGTGGTGTATCGTGTTCAGGCAGCAAGTCAAACTTTTCAGTAAGTGGATCACCAGGTTGTTCTCTTGTACCAAATATGGCATCATACTTTGCATAAGATGCAAGTGGTTCTACTGTGGCTGTGCTGCTTGATTCTTTATGACGGAATATAATTCTATGCTCCCTCTCGGCTGTTCTCAAAGTTCCTACTTCTATCAAGAGTGGGAAAATGTCCATTCCAGGTACTTCATTTTCTGATATGGTCTGACTTTTTATTGCAAATCCAATGATCATTGCTGGGAGAAAGAACAACAGGGAACTTTTTATTTTGCATGAAAACTAGCTACAAGAACCTACGATCATTATCAGTGATTCTAATTTCGGTTGCTCCCTGTCGTCCAAAGCACTCTGCTGATCCCACTCCAAGCTGGAAGCAGCTGATATTTTCTGCAACATCCTCTCCAATCTCAGCAACTATTGCAAAGCTCTGCATATCTTCGTCAACATCATCATCTTCTATTATAAAGAACTCTCGAATTTGATATTGTTGACTGTTGGCTGGAACTTCAACTGTGATTGGCTGATCACTGAAATCTGCAACTAGTATAGTAAAAATCACCTTTACCTCCATTGCGCTATGACTATATCAGGTAGTTATAACTTCTTCCGGTCAGGACTTTCGTCCATACCGTTAATTCACGCATGCTCGCATTCGTTGTATACCTACGTACTCCTCAGTCGAAATTCATACGGCATGAGCTATGATCGAATCTTTGCAGAACAGTAAAAAGCATCTCACTTCAAGCCTCAAAAGCAAAATTTATTATTTTGCCTTATATCCTATCCTGGTGTGTTGAATAAAAATAATAATGAAGTGCAAACCCTCGGCGAACTGCGCATGCGCGATACTGCTAATTAATTGATGGGCTGGGCTATTTGTATGCGTTTACTCGTGGAGTCGCGGTCTGCCGCTAGTAGCTCGCGGAGAGTCTGACACGGGCTAGCTACAGTAGTAGATAGCATGCGGAAGTCTATACATGCCATTCGTTGTGACTTCTTGAGCCCCCAAGGTACACAGAGCGAGCAGATCAGGTCGCGGTAAGCCCAGTGAGATTATATACAATAGACCATGTGATGCCAAGAGAAATGAAAAGCACTAAAGTGCAAACCCTCGGCGCACTGTGACGCGCACGCGTAAGTAAACGCATTGCACGTCGGTAGACGCATGCTCTATGACAATGTGAGTCCGTACGTACACACACGCGCAGAAACCATACACGCACACGCGCGAATATATCACACGCGCGGTTCTTTGTCGCGCACTACATAATTGTCATGCATCACGCGCGCGGTTCTTTGTCGCGCACTACATGCGCATTGTCATGTCTCGCTGTCCTTTGCCTCCTCGCTCACACTGGCCACCGACTCGCTCACCACCCGTCGATGCTCGTGCTGCCAGCTGGAACCGTAGGGAGTGTTCGGTATTGTCGCTATATCCTCCGCAATGTGCCTGACGGAAAAAGCAGTCGAGGTAAGCCGTGGTGATGGTACTCATTAGCATATTGGCCTTTTCACGCCATAACTCTTGAGCGGGGTATATATATACTTTTACGAAAATCGCCATTTTAAAAAATGAAGCCAGTGTAGCGCTGAACCTGTTGGTGTAGATTTTTGCCCGGTTTGTTGCGCGTGGTGGCAGAAAACGTGGTAACAGACACACACACAGACAGACAGACAGACACACATAACGACTACCGTAACCCTCGCTGCGCATGAGGGTTAAAAAGATGCGGAGCTCTGGACAGCTGTTTTGGGCTTGTTAGCCCTCATCAGCAAAGCATACCGCAACCTCTCTCTCTGGCATCACGAGTTTATAAAGGCAAAGTTGAGCGCAGCACTTGTGGTTTTGAACTAATGAGATTCATCCCCACAAGGCTTTGCTCAGGCGCAGCGCTTGTGGTTCTGAACTAACCCACAAGGCGTTGCCAGTACCAAAACCCGAATTCAGATTGTTGGCCTTTTCGCTTGTTTTCACGGCATATCTCTGCCCAAAATCGACACACCCCTTTCATCCCGCTCATGCGCGATGTGGAGATCTCTCTTCCTGGCGTTTTACAGACCTACGCACAGCCTCTGTGCCTGCCTTTCATCCTGCTGAGACATTATGACATGTCTCACTCAATCGGGACCTTTTTGCTTTTTTAGAGTACGTACTGAAAGGGTAGATGAAAGCAACATCAAAGCTCCGACCGCAACATCAAAGAGCCGACTGGCCACTTCTGAGGATGCGTGGGTGGTTTTTACGAGACGTGCCGCTTGCCTACTGGGTCAAAGTTCACACAATTGTGCGAGTTTGTTGGCGGTTCTAGAAGTACAACATTATGTGACCGAAAGGCATATAGAGCGTCTACCGACGTTCTGTTATAGAAAGCGTGGCTCCGCCGCGCGTGAAAAGACAAAAATGAGCCGTATATACCTGCGGTAGCTCTGGACTGCGAAGAAATCGCTGCAGAGTTAATAAAAACCCCTAATTTTTCAGACTCAGCTACATCAACGGAGATGGGACGGAGAGTTACTGTGAACGGGTTTTGATTTGTCCGGAACTGCAAACGGATTGGTGTACTAAGCATTGTCGCACCCTCCTTTATTGAATAGTCCGACTCTTCAAAATTGATCTCCAACACTGCGGAAAAAAACAAAGTTTCATGTAGAAGGTGCACATTTCAAAGACACTCACAATCATTGTCAATGATATGGACTGTTGTACTGTTTCTAATGTACTCTCCTAGGCCCTCGAGACTTGTAATGAGGCCAGAAAGGTCAGGAATAAACTTTAGTTCAATCTTGTCGTTATACTCCAGTGTAATCTCATCATTGGTAGCGAACAAACTAATATCTACACTGTTTACGACTCTGATTGGAGCCAACCTTTCAAAGTCGTTATCAGCTGCATAAAAAATAATGGTTAATGCCATAATATCTTCATGCTGCTTACTTGCAGAGCCACCTGCTTCTGCTACAATGGTTCCTATCAGATGAAGACCACTATGTTGTGTTGTTCCCTTAACATTTAGTTGAAACCCAGTGAAGAGTCGTTCATCCTCAAGAATAGTGTATTCAACTTGAACGAACCCGTGCACTAGAGCAAAACAGTCTAGTCAATGCTGCTGTATATATAGCTAAGGATCTAACTGCACCTATGCAACGATGGCAGTTAAAGCCGTCGCTGAACCAAAGTCCTGCCACTGTATCAACACAGCATGCATGTTGGTCTGCAGCTGGTACTACATCTCCAGTGCAGTCTGTGTTTGTAAAGCATTGTGAGAGACCTGTAGGAGGAAAGGGTGCGTGAAAAAGGGCGCTATTATGTACCGCCTGATTTTCGCGACTCTGCCTGGCACACGCGGATTATCCGCTTACGAAACATACCTTGTGAAGATCCACCAATACAAGCTACTGCTGCCGACAATGCTAAAAAGCCAATTTTTAGCTGTAGACTATTCATTAGCAAAATTAGGTGCAGCAAAGTGATGTGGAGAGTGCCGGGCCTGGGTATAAATTGTCGTACGATACAATGGGGTTATCGTAAGAGACAAAGAAAGCCGCGGTGAGCGCGAGGTTATTGATGAGGGAAAACTACTGATAAAAAATACTATATTCCCCTCATCAATAACCTCGCGCTCACCGCGGCTTTCTTTGTCTTACAACCTCAGCGCAGCGTGCGCTTTGTAGCGTGAATGGCTCAAGAGCGCGCGCCGCCCGGGAATGCGCTCGCCGTCGCAGATAAAGATTGCTGAAAAAATGCAGCAGTGTGCCCATTCAAAATGTATGGGCATCATAGGTTAGCACAAAAAAGAGGGATATGGTGATTTAATGGTGGGATACGCAGTATTTTTGCTTGATTCAGATTACTTATCAAGGAAAACGCTGGTTGGTAGGTACGTAAGAGCATGGCGAATGCAGGGCATTTTGGCGAGTGGGTGCGAGTACTCCATGAGCCATCCAAGGTTAATAATTTCTCTCCATTTAGCATCAGCAATTGCTGCAGAAATAGCACGTCTATCAAGCAACTCTACTGGCACGCAATAATTTGGCGCACTGAGCCATTCTGGCACGCTAAATGTACTGTAATCTATGAGCCATTCTGGCATGCTGATGTGCAGTAATCTACGGAGCCATTCTGGTACGCTACAGCGCTTCGTCTTAGCTGAAGAGTTAGCCCCGCTCCCAGTCCGTTTTTTTGCAGGGGAGCCTGGTCTGTAACCGCCCATCGAGGCTAAAGCTGAAGTTGGCTAGTGGCACCCACGTCTGGACGTTTAAGCAGTTTTCGTTGAGTTCAATATCATGTATAATCGCCCGGATCAATAATCCGACGTCACTGTACGAAAACGAAATATTTTGATGGTAGCTAGTAGAGCCTTAGAAGGGCGAGTCTTCAGCAGGGCTAATTTTACAGCTCCATAATTATAAGAAGAAGGTAGTAGCTATACTATGGATAAAATGCTCAAATGAACATGTAGCTAAAATGTAGCAGTAATTTTGCCACAAACCACGTAACTAAGAAAAGCACTGCGAACTGCGAACTGCGCATGCGCGGTAACACTAATTGATGGGCTGGGCTTTGAGTATGCGTTTATTCGTGTCTCCCGCGCAGAGCCTTACACTCAGACGGACATACAGAAGGAGAGACATATCAAGTACTGTAACCCCCGCTGCGCATGCGCGCCGAGGGTTAATCACAGGATTGACACACTATTATAGCAGGGGGGGTAGGACAAGGCTCTTGCATTACGTAAGAGTCACATGACAGGTTCGCGTTCCAAGCATTCCGATGTGCGTGAGGCCCGCCTGGGCACGCGTGTGGTGGAAGGAGTTAGTTAGGCAGACTACAGCCAGAACGAGTCCCTAGCGATGCTTTCCTGCCTATCGTATGCGCCACTCTCGAGTCGCCCATGTGGTTCACCTGCTGACAAAGAGGCAGAGGATGAAGTGCTAGTGCTTAGTATTGGGCCTTCATTCAAGTACGTGGTACCGAGCTTTGACGTTCTAGCCGTTGCAATGAGACCGATGAAGATTAGAGTTAACGTCGACGGACAAGATAGAACGTATGACATATTCATTAGAACAGACAACTCGCTCAATGGGCACCTCCTCCCAGCCATGATGAGAGTGAAAGATTACGCGCTTGTTGAGGTATGCATAGCTAGTAAGGATTTACTACATTGAGTATTACACATTTTCAACATTCTATCACAGGAGTGTGAGTTCAGCGTGTCAGTGAATCTTTCAAACTTTCATTTACCACCACAAGGTGTACTAGTTGCGTGGTTGTGGGACTGGCAAGAAGAAAGTAAAAATGATACACCTGCAGACGTTGAAAGCCGTGAACAACACAATCCTTACCTGCAGTCAGAGTCAGAGTCAGAGTCAGAGTCTGGCAAAAGCGATAATGAAACCACGCAGTTGTCCCTACCAACAAGGACTCACACTGTTACTTTTAAATGCGTCGGATCTATACATGATCCTTGTGCCCAAGAATGTCTCAACAAAGTCAGCAAGCTCCTTAGAGAAGACAAAACAGTTGAAGTAAAAATTGTACCAGAGCCCAACAACCAATACGATGCAAGGGCAATTGCATTTCACTGCAAAGTAAATGAAAAGCACTTGAAAGTGCATAACCCTCGCCACTTATTCTTTATTCAGCCAATGGCTACTAGCTACACTACTTCAGTTTTTGCCACATGCGTAGTTACTACGACAGCAAAGTGAAAAGCACTGGTCTTGACAACCCTCACCACTATTCAGCTACATAGCTACGCTACCTCAGTGGCTCCTTCACTGAACGGATTCACTGGGGCGTGTGCTGCTCTAACTTCACCGGCAATCAACTGTACCATCAATACAGCCAGACCAGCAAATCTTCTCCACACACGCAAAGAATCTAGCATCTAAGCATTATACAACGATGGTTCGCGATCTCTATTTGACGCACACCCACCTCGGCAGCCGTCCGTTTCACCAGCTTCCCCCAGGCTTCTCCGCTCCAGAATCTTATTTTACCATGCATTCCTCCTAGTTGAAAATATGTCCACGTTTCACGCTCAGAGTTGCCGCGGTTACCGAGAAAAACGGAGGACAGACGGACGGACGGACGGACACACGCACACACACACACACACACACACACACACACAGACAGACCGACTGCAATAACCCTCGCTGCGCATGCGTGCAGGCGAGTGTTAATAATGAGTGGAAAAGAATTGGTTATATTGTTAGAGAATGCTTAGAACATGTACACAGAGCCATGGCAGAAAGACGTATTACAGAAGTGAAGCTATATAGCATGGGCAAAGTATCTTGTTTGTTGGTCGTACTCAGGACCGGGATTTTATGCGGGAGTGAACATTACCATTAGGGGAGAGTGGAATAAAGATGTTATACATTCACAAAGCACACGCTAGAAAAATCATTGTTGTATAATTATACCAGACAAATAAAAGTCATGCATATGAGTGTTCAGCAATGTTAAGAGAGAACTTACAGACTATTCTGTGTTCAACAATATCTTGACACTCCCCACTGATGCGCTGTTGTTTTCGTTGGTAAGTGAGAGTGCTCAGGGAGGGACACTGGGAAGCAGGCACAGCTGTACGGTTGATGGCCGACCAGTCAGTCCACTCACTGCGGAGACAGTCACAGTGAGTGAAGAGGTAGGCAAATGCAGGGTTAAGACGGAGGACACTATCACACGACGGCAGGCGCCCAGCAACAACAGCAAGCCCAGCAATTGCTAGGACCATTGTTGGTGTAAGACGACTCATCTTGAAAAACGTTTAGCTTTGCCAGCAAACGCTTCTGCTAAGGTTGATTTCCAACCGTGCTTTTATTGGCGAGCGGGAGCGAGCCGTCGTCGTACGTCGTGTAAGTGCGCATGCGCGGCTTTGTACGCGCACGCTTCCTCCACACACGCACACGGTGCCTCGCGGTATTCTCTGGCGCCTCCGAGGTAATTATACGCAGAGCACGCGGATCGGTCTGACCGCGGTAAGCCATCCCGTCCGTTGTGTATTTGCATATTGGCTTTTTCGCGCTCAACGGAGCAGTTTCAGAGAAAACCGTTCGAAATTCAGACCTTCATTGCCCGTTAAGTAGGTCATATGCTTTGTGAGACGAACAAACACTCGAGAAGTGAGATGTAGAGTAACATACAGACACACACAGACAGACAGACCCTTGCTGCGCATACACACCGAGGTAACAAGTATGCTGAAATTAGTAGATGACAGCAGTCTCTGATCTTCTCTGAGACAGCCAACTACTGAACCTCCATAATCAACAGTGGCGAGGGTTATGCACTTTCAGTGCTTTTCATTATTTTGTTGCTGTTGTGTGTTGTTTGCAGTGCACGGATTCCTTCAGGCCACTTACGATGTGAATGAGGACGCACGACTGGACAATATGTTCCAACTAAACGTGAAAGGAATGACACCACTGAGTACTCTTACTGTCACTGGAACCACCACGGCTGCTCCAGATCCAGATGGAACTGCAAGTTAGCTCCAGTATATAGACTTGTACAACCATTGAAACTATGGATTGAAGTAGATAAAGTCTTAATTTATCTTCTCTGCTAAGCCATTATTACAAGCGTGCTGAGTTCATAAATTTATCTGCATCTGATATGGATTTTGAGCAGCTGTTGCCCATCTATGTATCAGCCAGTCCTGCTGAGATCCGTCTGTTCATTTCCAATGATCAGCTCGCTCTGGAGACTAATGACAGGGTCCTACTCACATTTACTCCTGGCAACCCTGAACTCATCGGTGGTGTGGAGGGAGCAGGGGAGTTCATTAGGAATAGTGCAGTAGTCAACATCATCGACAATGATCGTGAGTATTATAGCTACCTATATATGTCAGTCTGTGTGTGTGATGCGATATGGGCCTTGCACATGACTATGCCATCTCTTTCTTGACTTATCTCTTTTCCAACCGTGACTGAGTCTCACAAATCTTTGTGCACATACAGTAATTAGATTCATGTACACATACACTCTTTATAGGAATGAGATTACGTAAGGAGTTAGTTCAGGAGTCATTATTTTGCACAGAGATGTAAGAGAGGTTGACTGGGTTTAGGTATGGAGTAGATCTGCGTGATTATTGTGTATGTGCACGTGGAATGATGGGATATTATTGAGTTGGGCTCGAACATGCTGTGAACAAGAAGCCTTCTGACATCCTCTTGATCCGTCTCGGTCTCTTGCGTATCTGCTAGGACCAGTGCCTCCTGAGCATTATTGGTCAGCTGTTAAAGGGTAGTATTATTGGTTGGCTGTTAAAGGGTAGTTTTATTGGTTGGCTGTAACTCTGCTCAGTTCAGCTATATTAATATAACAGAGTGGAAACTGATTTTATGGCATTAGATTCCTATAGTGAAGTAGAGGTAAACTTGAGAATCTTGTGGAATGTGTTTTTCCAATGGTGTGTTCTGTAGTGCTGCAGATTAATTTTGGAGAGTCTGACTACTCTATTGAGGAAGGAGCAAATGTGCTAAGCACACCAATCACTCTCCAGTTAAGGGCAGGTCAGAGAGATTTCAGTGTCACCCTCTGCCCTGTTACAGTCAACAGGGCTGAAACTGAGGGTTTGGGAAACTTTATCAATGCTGAAGCCATTACCAAAGCATCTAGAGCAACAGAAGGTGCCTACTATAGCTAGCAATTTGATACTCTCTAGTGGAAACATAATACTGCACACTAAAAAGAAGCTAGTGCTGAGAAGGGGGGGTGGGCATTTTGGTACATATAGTAAAGACTTACCTGTGATGCTGCTCCTACTCCATTCAGTAAGTACCAAAAGCAATGGGATTGAACACAATCCCTTTGAGGTTTGCTGAGAGTGGGACCCCCTAGCAACACCTACTATCTTCCCACAGTAGCATTGTTTACTGAAGTAGAGTAGGAGCAACCACAATGCTCCAGTCTTTACTAAGTGTACTTTTGAAGTGGCATTTACCAGTGTAATGTGGTAGTAGACTACTTGTAGCGAAAGCGTGAGTATCTGCTCCACACCTTTGTGTGCCCTTGTATAGTGATCTCATGGATATGGTATACCTCTTTTCCACCTTTGCTGTCGTGCTGTAGTTGATGACTTCAGCATGAGTAAAACCACAGTCACAATACCAGCCAACACCCGAACATTCCGACTTCCTCAAGTTTTCATGATTGTGGATAAAAGTATCGATGAAGATGAACAGAGCTTTGCAATAATAGCTGAAATCGCTATCGCTTCCAGATTGAAGAAGGGGCAGCAAACTGCTTTGGGCGACGTGGAGCAACTGAAATTAGAATCACAGACAACGACCGTAAGTATAATTCAGCTACAGGCAACATAGCAGGTGGTATACTTTCTTGGGATGCAGACCATATAATGAATGCACATTCAGGGAATTTCGGGGATTTTGATCATTGTTTTAGGCCAGGAGAAGGGAGGGGAAAACCACTTTTCATAACTAACGCCAGTTCTCTCCCATATCTCCACACTGTCCCTCAAACTAATCACCAGTGTTATCTGTTAACTCGCCCCAGCTTTTTGATGCTCTTCATTTCCAGTCTCCAAGCTTTTTTT
>CASHTH010003888.1:0-13475 GCA_030341885.1 Geodia barretti | reverse complement strand
AAGGCACACGTACTCGAGGCAGCTCCGTAAGCGCGAGATTGAGGACCTGTAAGGAACAAGAAAGTCAGTAGTTGCTCAGTACTAGCGCGAGCGAGACTGTAGAGAGTTTCGCTGCGACTACAGTCTGGTCACGAGCGGCGAGTTACGCGGTGAGCACGTATCTGATATCATTACATCGCTTTGCCCATATTATCACTCATTGCTCCAGGGTCGACGAGTCGCGCGTGCGCGAGGGGTAAACTAAGAGCTGTTAGAGCTACTATAGGCGACTTGCTTCAGCTGCGCGTGGGACTATAATAGTTCCGCTCCAGCGGGCTGCAGCCCGGAAAATTATACGCGCAACGCGTTTATGTAGCCGACGCCGCTGACGCGCATGCAGTGTAGAACATGATTAAGCATGTAACATATAATTTTTGTGTAAAGGAATAGATGTGTAACCAATACATTTAATGAAACAATAGCTAAAGCCAAACTCAAACCCAGTCGGAAAGTTGTGGAATTATTACGTGCAATTATCATGGTTGAGTTCTTTCGGCAGTTCTTCCCTCAAGTCTTGGTCAATGTGGGCAATATTGCCAGGATTCGCTCCCTCGTCGCTTTTCTCCCTGCACACAACACAACACGTATTAATAGACCCGATACAAGTGAACATTGAAGCAGGCCAAGGCTTCTTCCCCTTTCCCCTACACCTCGGACAAAAGAACGTTTCTAGTTTGATATCCATGACATTTATTCTTTGCGCATTCGCATCACCCTTGTTACACTTGTCATTGGGGTGGAATCCTTTCTGCAAAACACCCCTCAACAGATGGTTCTGTCAGCTATCAACACTGTAGTTGCTCTGAGCAGATACAGCCACATGCAGTCAGTAGCCTGCCTTTGTCTCACTGCTTCTGCATGTCTGTGTCACAGCATGGACCACACCCTCCCTATCTTCTGAATCTGACAAACAGTGGCCATTGCGTGTACACAATTTTCCTCAGTAGAACCAGACTTTCCTGTGGCTACTTGGATGTTGTAGTCATCCTAAAGGGAAACACTGTAGTACTCTTTGCTGTGCGTATCTTGTTTGTTGAGCATATCATGTTGGTAGAGTCCTCTCAACTGAAAGTGCTCCAACAAAACCAATCTCAGTGGATTGTCCCTGTCACCAAAGTATTAGTGCCTCACAATGATATCCAGGGGCACAATTACTTGGCAATGTATGCATGTGTCCTCAAAATGTTCACCCACGTGTTTCATTGCTTGCACAGTGTGATGTCGAAGCACGAGGCAATGTCTGCTCCACATCATGTTTCTCAGAGGAGATTGCCTTCAACCAAGGCCCTGCTTGTTAATAACCAGATCCACGTGTACTCGGCGATGTGTGCACGTATCTTTGGAATGCTCTCCCGGGTGTTCGCTTACTACCGTAATGCTGTGTCACAGCGTGCTATTCAAACATCTGCTCTAGCTCTTCCATATTATTCGTGTATATTTCCGGCTGTGGGATTCTCCACTACTGCTGCACACCACTCGTGCAAACGGGAGAACCCTTCCAATGATGAATACACCTACTCTGTTATCTGTGGGTTCACACTAGAAGGACGTTCCCTGATCTTATGTAAGCTGATTAGTGTAGGGGAGTCCCATAAAGAGACCACCTACAAAAGGAAGTCAACTGTTACTACATTGAATGGTGCAACCAGTTACAACCATGTCCTCTCAACAGCATGTGCATGCATCTTCCAAATGTTCTACACTTGCTTCTACAATAGGGTGTCATCAAAGTGTGGGACTATTGCCCTTCCAACTCCTACTTCAGGACTTCTCCCTTCGCTCCCCGCAGTAGAATCATCTGCTCTTGTCAAAACTTCCTCTCACCACTCCACTTGTATTCACAGTGGACCACACACTGCCCTCCTCTGCACAGCCAAAGTATACTGTGTGTGTCTTTATGTAGTGGAGAATGCCATGGTCACTCGTATTGCACTGGTGTGTGTAGTGGACTCTACTCTGCCAGCAGGAGTCACACAGAAGAGCTCCCAGTGCATTGTTCCCGCTACTAAAGCTTCGGTTCTTAGCAGAGATAACAAGAGCCTTATGTGCTCTCCAGTGGATGCGTTCATTGTAAACACGGTTGCGTCTGATGTGTTTTACAACACTCTGTCATCACAGAATGACCTTGCAAATTCTACTAGAGCCCTAAAACGTCAATCTTCATCCTGTGTCATTCCCGCAGTACATTCTCCTACAAGTACTGTACCTCACTCCTGCAACAACAATAGTGTATCCATTTCAAATGGGGACTATCCTGTCTTCCTAAGGAGTTCCTGTTGGCTACAAGGAAAAACCAAGGTCACCCCTATCGCCCTTGCAATGCTGGTCAAGTCCCCTCAACTAACACAGAATAACTTTCGGTGCATTGTTCCTGCTACTAATTCAGTTCTTAGCAGAGATAGTCTGAGCCTCATGTTTTCGGCAGTGCACACGTGTAGCTTCTCCAACGCTCTGTCATCACAACACGAGACCACTGCCCTGCCAAATCCTGCTCCAACACTTCAACTTCACTCTTCATCCTCTGTAATTCCCACGGTAGATTCTTCCGCTACTACTGTTGCACCTCAATCTTGCAACCACAAAAACCTTCCCGTATCAAAGAATGACAACAGCAATTACCCTGTCTTTATCAAGCAGTCCTGTGGGTACATCCATAAGATTGTTATGCTACGACGAAATCCAGCGATCACTCCTATCACCCTAGTGACGTTACTCAAGTCCTGTCAGTTGAAAGCAATCACACCGAAGGACTCTCAGTGCTTTCCCCCTGCTACTAATATGCATAGCAGTGATAGCCAGAGGTGCATGTACTCGTTAGTGCATTCATGGATCTTCAGCATGGTCTCTCATGTGTTCCATTGCTTCTCAAGTATTCAGTTGTCACATATTGAGACTAGTCCCCTACGAAGTCCTGTACCTCAACCCTCCAACCACGATAATCTGTCAAGTTCAAAGGGCATTTATACTGTCATCATTAGGCAATCCTGTGGGTACATTGATATGCAACGTGGGGCACTACCTACGGGCAGTTTCCTTGTTAGGCTGAACAGTGTAGTGGAGTCTAATGAACCGAAAGTCACACAAACCACCTCTTGGTGGATTGTTGCAGCTACCAAATCTGCAGGTGTTCATTACAGTGATAAACAGGGTCATGTGTACTCAGTGGACGCACGCCTCTTCAGATTGCTCTGCCGTGTGTTTCATTCAGAGAGTGACATGGCCATTGCTCTTCATATCCGTTCCTCCACATCTCTTCTATGCAGTTACATTTTTCAGCATTGCAGTCCCTTGCCAGTGTGTGCACATATTGTGGTCCCAGGAAGAAGTGCCCGACACACTTTGGGAACTATCTATGCTTTTACAACTGCTGCCCCTTCACTTTGTGGCGCAACAACTCCTGCATCCCCACCGCTAATTCAGGCAGCAAGGCAAAGCCCCATGCCCCCAGACACACTCAACTCGTTTGTCTCTGGAAATCTCCCCACCTCTATAATATCCGAGTTTAACTGGTGTGCTTCATCAGCCAGTTACAATCTGCCTGCCATGAGAGCCGTGATGATACGTACACACAGAGCTCTAGTAGACCCTTCCAAGAACAAAGGCTTTGTGCTTTGTAGTTTCCTGGACCTCCACTCCAGGACAGTGCTAGTCCGAACCACCTCCGACTCACTCCGTGGTGACTACAGCAGAATGCAGCTAACTTGCTATTCCTCAACCTCCCACATCCCAGCTCCAGCCTCTCCGAAAGCTACCATCCCACCAAAACCACTCCGACGTACAATCCATTGCACTCCAACAAAGAGTAATCTTCCGACCAGTAAGCCTCCACCGCAAACAGATATGCTTAAACCCAGTGCCATTGATGTCAAGGACACTTCAACGGCAAAAGAGCACTCTTGGGCTGTATCTTTGATAAAGGACGGGGCCAAATGTGTTGAAGTGCAACTCCTCCCTGGCACGCAAGAAACACTCATCTTTGACACCATAGCTGCTCCACAGTCTGTACATGGACAGCTTCTGAATAAGGTTCTCCTCCTCCCTGAACAACAAACAAGATGGAGTAAGAGGGTCCTTCTCTTTCAAGCACTCCGCCACATACCACACTCTGTAGATATGCACAGAACCACATTGCTGAACAAGAAGAATACCATGCCCCAGATGAAAGAAATATCTGTCTTCAATGCTAACAGGGAACCTGCGTACGGTCAAATATCACTTGAATTTCTAAGTTACCCTGTGCTGCTTGACTGTCAAATGCACACTTTTCTCATCCTTGCAACATTTGACCTGCTCAGTCAAGAATTTGAGCCATTTCTTACGGGCCTAATAAGGAGAGCAATAATGTGCAAACAACACCCAGGCACAGTGGCAAGGAGGAATACTGTGGTGGTACATGTGCTTAAGCATGAGCCATTTTGCCACGAACTCAGACCAGCAGCCAAGCTAAGAGAAAGATGTGCCATGAATAGCCATGAAGCTGCGATCTACACGACTACATGGTCAGTGCAGCTCCCTGGCTCAGACCCTGCCCTTCCTATTTCAATCACAATGCTTCCCAACTCCAACAACACCACTAGCTGCAATTATAAGGATTCAAAGACGACATCTTACTGTCATAAAAGTGCTATTGCCTGGGTACACCAGTCTCTTCACCCCACACCAGAGCCCAATGCCAAGATTACCGATGGATTATCATCAACTGTGTTTCATGTGGGAAACAAAAAGCTTTTCCTATGTTTGGCTTTGCCTCATGCCACACAACATGCTCTCCAGAGTTTGATCTGCGTTTACAGGATATCAGGGCTGCGACAGTTTGCAGGTTTGCTGGCAGCGATCCAAACCACCTGAGCCACATGACTTCCCCTTGGTCTGATCTCTTCAAGCTCTCTTCCCTCACCAGTGAATTCAACCCCTCTCCCTTGTAGCTATTTGTTCAGTCAACCGGTGGGGAGCTTTTGCTCAATGCAGGCATGCCTGAGTACTGGGCATAGCTTTCTAACAGGAGAGAATGTTCAAAGAAAGTTGAAAAAGAAGAAGTGTGATGAGTGTGCCAGAGACCAAGAAGAGAGACAGAGAAAACGTAACAGTAGTCAATTCTGTATGCTTGCAAGCGCTGGCACCAATGCGAGTGAATATAATGATGGTCCAAGGAGGATCATGTGGAGCAGTCAGCAAGAGAGATGCCCATCCAGAAAAACAAGCCGGAGGAAAAAACAACGAAAGAAGAATTCTGCGTGCTTGAAGACCCAGTCCTTCTGGCCCGACTTCATCTACTGGTGCACTCTTTACCGCTTCTTACTCCAGCTACATGCCAGCTGTAGAAAGAGAAGCAAGCACACGACTCTCAGTTTTTATGGCAGGGGTGAGAGTAGGATAAAGAAGTATCCTCACCTAGCCAAACCTTGCCCATTACCATGGAGCATAGGAAGGACAAGGGAAACAAAGCTAGCCCCAAATAATCCCCTCCCTTTTCCCACTAGATTGGGTACCGCACTTCACCTTGCCTTCTCTGTAGCTAAGCAAGCAGGATGGATCTGCCAGGAAGCCTTGTTTGAGGCTGCACACATCCACCAAGAAGTTGAGGATGTCTGCAAGGTTTCAGCAGCTGAGAGGGAATCCCTGCTAATCAGTCTTCACGCACTTGTCTCTCTACTGCCTCTTCTGGGAGCAAGTAGACCAAGGCCAGCATGTCTTGCGCTTGATCTGAATCAGCCGGTTCTCGTGGTCTCCTCTCCAGAGTCAGGGAGCTCTACCACTACCACTGGTGGAGGCAGTGGTAATAGTGGTAGGGAGGGGGACAATAACACCTCTGGTAGTGGATCGAATGAAAGCCCAAGTGGTGGAGCTGGCCATATCTCTCCTGGAGGTGGCGGTAAACGAGAAGACGACGAAAACAATGACGAGAATAACTTCAAGGGAAAGAAAGACACAGAGAGTGATGACAAGGAAGACGAAATGGAAGAGGAGGAGAAGGAAAAGGAAGATAGTGGGGCAAATAGGACTGAAGATGGCAAAACTAAAGAGAGTGCCGAAAAAGAGTGCATGCCCGTGTGCGCCTTCTCCGAGGATCAGAAGAACGAGATTCAGAGAAAAGGTGGTGACATTCATACTCCTCAAAACCCGCCTGGAGTGCAGCGTAAGAAAAAGACACCACACCCACACAAGGACACTGAGAAGCAGGGCCATGAGAAAGTACTACCTCTCGTGCAATTGAAAGTATCTGTCCAGACAGACTCTGGTAAAGCTTTGCACAAGGAAGCAGTAGCCACCAAAGACCGGACTGAAGACAAGATAGACGATGATAAAGCGGCACTCCCTACAAACAACGAAACCAAGGAGGATAAAAGCTCACCCGATGCTAATGCAACCACTACTGGAAACCAGCCTGAGGACGAGTTAGCCCCACACCCTGCATACAATGACGCCAAAACATCTAACAGTGGTTTAGGAAACCCAATAAAGTCATTTATCAGCTTTGCAGGTGAACCGGAGAGCGGTTTTGTTAAAGAAAACCTCATACCTAAAGAATACTCCTGCAATAGTCCTACTGAGTCCGGTGCACAAACGGAAGATAACGGAGCGCAGCCTCACACAGAACCCCTGCTGGCTGATGAGTCTGTCTCACAGCATAAAATTTCTGCCCCAATTCAAGCCCAAGAGTCTGAATACAATGAGACAGGTACTAACTTGCCAATATCAACTACAGCAGATATCTACCAATGGTATTACGAAGACAACAGCGTCGAAATATCGTATCCACTGGTTGAATCTGCAAAACACAACAACAGTGCTGTAGTAACCCATGACCTCCTTCAATGGAACTGGCATCCACCACCTACGTCTATTCTTGTCTTTCCTCTCTCGAGAACACGTGAGAGACGCAATTCATCTTCTAGCAATGAGTCCCAAGAGGGACGAGGAGATGATAGTGCCAGTAAGGAGGAAGAGTGCAGAAATGGTGACTCCTCACAAACGAATTTGGGTGACGGAACTGGAGACCACTGGTCTGAATCAGTCGAGGAATCTTCTTTCGACATCCACGGAATGCCGGTTACTGGACAACGTCACAGTCAAGAGAGCAGTGAAGTGGTAGAAGAGGTGATTGAAGTGAATGATGAAGACGAGTCAACACCTTCACTCGCTCTACTTCACCTTGACTCTGTGGTAACCCACAACAACACCACGGCCACTATCTGCATACCAACACAGGAGGAAACCGAACAGATGACTCCAGATGAGTCACGAGGTCTTGATGAAGGGCCCTATTCCAGAATGCCCAGCTTCGCAGAGCCTGAGACTGTTGAGTCAAACGTGACTCCAGACTTTGAGATTATGGCGCCAATGGAAGAAAGCCCATTTCTAGTGAGTCACACACACACACACACACACATCTGAATGGGAGGAGAGAATTCAGAAATTGTCCATGTAGTTCAGTAGTTCATTGACTCTGTTCCTTCTTACAGCCTCGCCTTTATGAAGAGCTACGAGAGAATGGAATCCGACCCATTTTCTGCAGAGATGGGTTGCCACAAGTGCAGGGTAAGTACATCATTTGTACACTATGTCATTAAGGAGTATTGGTGAGCAAAACGAGCCTACTGAATGCATAAAATTACCCAACAATGACATGGAGGGCACTGTCGCACATAATCATAACAACTACGAAAAAGAATAGTAATTTTGCTGCGCACATGTGACTCGCATTCGCTGCCAACAACATGTTGCGTTCCATCTACTATGCACTGTGTGGCTCATGTAAGAATGAAAAGCACTGAAGTGCAAACCCTCGGTGCATTCTGACGCGCACGTGTAAGTAAACACATGCGCCGTACGACTAATTGATGGGCTGGGTTTAGTTTTAGCTGTTACTCGTGGTCTCTTGCCAGCTTGCGCAGAGTCTGACACGGGCTAACTACACTAATAGATAGCATGCGAGAGGCGATACACGCCCTGCGTTGCATCTTCTGGTGCCTCCGAGATACACAGAGCACGCGGATCGATCAGACTGCGGTAAGCTGTCCCTTTCCGTTGTGTATTTGCATATTGGCTTTTTCGCGCTCTAGCTTTGCAACAGAGCATTTTCAGAGAAAAATGTTCGAACTGATCCTTATTACCCGTTTATTACGTCGTATCGTTTGTGGGACGAATAAACCATCGAGAAGTGAGTTGGAGCATGGACAGACAGACAGACAGACAGACAGACAGACAAACCCAACTACTGTAACCCTTGCTGCGCATGCGCGCCGAGGGTTAATAATTTGGATGCAAATCCTGGGAAGGGGAACAACAGGCATTTTACTTGTGTCATTGCCTTTCTGCAGCGATCCCTCTGGAGCAGTATCTGGAACACGCCTTCCAGAATGGAAACTTCCTGTTTGCCGTTGAGGTTCTGCACCACCTCATAAACTGCATGAGAATCTGCTCCTTGTGGGAGACTCCTTTCTCTCTCCGTAAGATTTCCACTTGGTTGCTGTGATGAAATGTGCTATAAAAATGTGATTCTGTTCTATAACTATAATATAGATGCAGAAGACGTGTATGTGGATATTGGGACACAGCAACTGGTGATCAATGCCACTACATGTATTGCGGCCCACTCACAAGATGCTGGGCCAGACTGTATGGAAGCCTCAGTAAGCTCTGACACTTGCCCATATGAAACAGCTCGTGATTTGCTGTTCCCCTATTGCCATACTTGATATAGGTTGGAAGACTAAGAGTAATGCTGCATCGCCTGCTGTTCATTCTTCAAGACAACAACCCCATCACCAACGAGCAAGTGAGGAAGCCAATAACTTGCATTGAAAATGAACTATTTTTCCACATGGCACTTCATGATTATTTCTTTGACTGTTTGAATATTTCTCGATATTTAGTTTCGAAATTGTGTGAAAGTGAATGATATGCACTTTAAAAAACACTCAGTAAAGCTTCTCAATGCCATTTTAAAGCAACTACTTAGATACCATAGACCAACCTAATGTCATGGAGCGAAGGATAACGATAAATCTGCGTTGTGTAACTAAAGCCTTAGCACCCGTAGGAATGACATTCTTTGTCTTTCTTTGGAACAAGTGATCTACTGACTCTTATTCTCACAGATTACTCTGGGCATTGGTCTGGTCAGGAACATGACTGAGATTTGCTGGATTTCTAACGTGGAAGACATTATACACCGTCTTCTTGCTGAAGTTCAACAATACATGTAACTAGTATTACCTTGTGTATAAGACTACATTAATTTACACCTGTCACTTACCTCCATTTAATCTCCGATAATAATTATGATATTCACCCCACTTCTTCAACTTTTATCATCTTCACAATTGTTGTATCTGTGTTTGTCACACTTTTTGTACCAATTCATTGGTCATGAGGCCAGTGTGCATGTTACGTGCTATACTCGTGGCCAATCTATTTTTAGACAAAACGATTACGTAACAGCTAATCTAATATTATTCACAAAGTGCTGCTGACTCATTCTCCGCTCCCATCCCAGTCAGGCGGCTCGCATATTGAGACAGAGTAGACATGGATGACATCCCTACCCGAGTGTAAGTTTATAGATATCATACGCGGGTTGCACAACAACTACAATTGGACGTGGACCGGACTTTCGGGCTGGGATACTGCTTCAGGTCAGAGCGCGCGTCTCGTTCTATACTTCGCGGCAGTGTTTGTTAACGCGTCTCGCCTTCTCCTGTTACATGTTCTGCACCGAATGATCCGATCGCTCTGCTGTTATTTTTTTCGCCATCAATGTTGGTGTGTGGCTGCGTTGCCTCGGTGCGAAGTTATGCGCATGCGCATGTGGCTATGACGCAGTATGGAGCACGGACGCATGTGGCAGAGTCGGCGACCTAGCGCATGCGCTTGTGTGCCCGCGGAGGTAGCACTGCGCATGTGCCGCCGAGCCGTGTCGCCGGTCTCGGAGTGACGCGCACGACGGGACGCACCTACTTTGTGCTTGGACCGAAGATTTCGCCATAGCGAAAACCCTCGGACGCGCAAGAAGCCTGACTCTTATCACATCCCTATGAATATGCCAGAGATGGAAACTAGCGAAGTCCTATGCTGGGGAAGGGAGGGAGGGTGCAGAAAAGGCTGTGATGCTCAGAGCGTTGCTAAGAAGACTAAACCCTGCCGTGCCGTTGCGATGCTTGTATTTGCCGCGCGAATGAAGGGCCGGGCGCGCGGGTGATCAGCGCATGCGCGTAGCACCCGGACCCGACCGGCGGCCCTAAGGAACCGACCACGCCCGCTATTACGTCAGCCGCGTTAACCATGATTGCGGATTGCGAGAGTACACACTACACAAACGCACTAGCATGTGAAAATTTTGAAAATCATTTCGGATAAAAAGAAGTGCGTAATCCTGGAGCATGCGCACTTACACGACGTACGCGGTCGGCCGCATATAAATCGCGCCGTTCGGACCACTAGGTTAACTCGCTCCCGCTCGCCAATTATATCGGGTCCTGTGTCTCTTGAAGGCACAAGAAGTCACATCGACTCCCGCATGCTATCTACTACTGTAGCTAGCCTGTGCAGACTCTCCGCGAGCTACTAGCGGGAGACCACGAGAAAACGCATGCTAATAGCCCAGCCCATTAATTAGCAGTTCCGCGCATGCGCGGTTAGCAGAGGGTTTGTACTTGCTTTAGTGCTTTTTAATTTTGGGCTGTGCGAATATTTTCATCCTTTCTCGCACTCGATTGCCCAAATCATCAATCAGTAGTTTGAGGCACCGAGATTCTTTACACATCCCAACTACTTGTGCATATAAGTATGATAGCGTTCTGATGCTCCATCCCTATAGGGAATTGTCATTCCCAGGAGGTGGAGAGACTCCTTTCTCTACCCCGTGGAATCATCACACAAGATCCCACATTGGTGGCCACACCTTCTGGGACCCTGGTGGGATTAAGCCATTCCCCGATCACAATGAGCCTCTCACAGTTCAAACTGTCGTGGAGACGGGCCGTGTGCATGCAACCGACGAGGACCAATCGAGAGAGTCCAGTGGGGCTGTTGGTCTGAACAACAAGACAAACGACGCCAAAGAAGGTCCAGATAGTGATCAGACCTGTGAAGAACCGGTCAACAAGGGTAGCTCGACTGCTGCCTCAGGAGACAGAGCACCCAACAACAAAGTCCACGTGGCCATTGGGCTTCAGGGGGCAGCTACAGAAGATGCTATGCCTTTAACCAATAGTAAAGAAGTGACATCACTGGATAGTGGGGTGGGGGTGATGCCTGAGAGAATGTCGCTCCCGATTACAGGGGATTTGTCTTCATATGAGTTGGGTCTAAGGCCCGTTGACTGCAGTGAGACCATGGAGCAGCTGAACAGAGCAGAGCACGTGACGGGGATGCTTCCTTTTGCAGATGTGAGCACTTCCCATGGACTTTTATGCATGGGCTGTTCCCGATAGTGAAATCTCTGAATAAGGCACACGTTGGGAACAATGAAAGTGTCCTTCATTCAGAGGTAATAATAGTATGGGACAGAACCAAGTGTCCGTTATAGAGAGGTGTCCTTTACTCACAGGGTTCTTTTTTCAGACATTGGGGTACATAATTAATTATTTCTCCCTCAATTCAGGCTCATTGCAGTCACTCACTTCTGACACAGCTGGACTACTGTAGTATAATAATTATGGTGTGTGTAAAGTCTGAGTGTGGAATTAGATTACTATATAGTTGTGACATTGCTCATAATTATTTCACTAGTGTGTTTTTTTACTGTGTGTTGCCATTAATATAAACCACAAGACATGAACGATTTTAGTGATCTGCATACATCCGTCTCAGCTGCAGACTCAAATACAATAAGCTGCACATGTGGCAGAAACTACCATAATTGTGCATGCAACCTATCACAATTAATAAAATATCAATGCACAGCTGAGCAGCTTACATTAGGAAAGCAGTTGTTAACAGCACATACAGCTAAAGATGAGCAAAGGTCAGCGGTAAATTCTCATTAGCATTATGTGCAAGGCTTGCATTTATTAACCCTCGGCGCGCATGCACAGCGAGGGTTACGGTAGTCGTTCTGTCATTCTGTCTGTCTGTCTGTCCGCGCGAGTCCTCGGAGCAATGAAAGGCTTGAAATGATAAGAATGATAATGGGCGAAATAAAATTGTATTTTCAGGCAACATAACAAAACTAAAGACATTATTATATCTGATATTGCTAGTGTTCTGTAGCTGGTAGACGCCAGAGTAAACATTAAATGAGATTTGCATCATAAAGTGCTTGCTTTGTGCTTGCTTTGTGCTTCAAGAAGCTACGAAAGTGCTTAATGTTGTTTGCGTTTTACAATAAAATGTATGTCATAGAAATACAGGAGGTGCTTTCTCAGCAGCCACAATGTCTCAAGACAGCTAGGGAGTATAATCCCAATTGGATAAACTCCTTCAACATGTCAATCAAGTGCAGGACCTTCTGTGCAAACAGGGAATATTTGTTTTTAGAGCCACTCATAGCAGGAATGAGCATGTTTGTGGAGGATGAGCGTCACATGAGGGTTATACTGTCCAAGAGGAATAACAAGGAGTTTCGTCATATAGGAACACCATTGTCAACAAGTGTAAGCTCTGAGCGTTCAGCAAATCACGTGGAATTCTTGAAATCAGTAGAAATCAGTTGGAAATCACGGGCTTTTAGAAATCTCGTATATACGTCATACGGCCCGTTTCGTACCCCTCGGTCCCGGAAGAGGCATTTGATGGGTGGTTTATTAACCCTCGGCGCGCATGCGCAGCGAGGGTTACGGTACTTGGTCCGTGAGTCTGTCTGTCTGTCCACGCGAGTTCTCGCACTACAGGCTACCAGGCGGCGTAACAGCGATACTAACGGGTTCATCGCTACACTGGCTTCATTTAAAAAAAGGCGATTTTCGTATAACTACGGCGTTCAAAAGTTATGGCGTGAAAAGCAAGTGAACAAGCCAATTGCAAATTAGCACAGGCCTACCTCGACCGGGTCCGCTTGCTCTGTGTATCTTGAAGGCACAAGGAGTCACAACGAAGGGCGTGTATCGACTCCCGCATGCTATCTACTACTGTAGCTAGCCCGTGTCAGACTCTCCGCGAGCTATACCAGCGTGGACCACGAGTAAACGCATAATAAAAGCCCAGGCCATCAATTAGTCAGGTATATACTGCGAGTGCCCAGTTCGCCGAGGGTTTGCACTTTAGTGCTTTTCATTCAGAGGGCAAGGCTGTTTAGGGCTAGTGGCAGAACACTGTGTGTGGGAGTAGTGCCCACTCAAGATAGACTAAAACACCTGTGTGGGTGAATTTAATACAGGAAGTACCTTATCGGCAGGAATTTGCAGGATTAGCATAGGGGTGGAATTCAGCATAAAAAGCAACCAACCATTCCCGGCATTGTACATTATAGTGTAAGCATTACTTTGTAAAGGATG
>CASHTH010003887.1:0-97597 GCA_030341885.1 Geodia barretti | reverse complement strand
GAGAGGATCTACTTCGAAGGATATATAGGAGGTGATTGAGGAAGATATATGATATGGTTAGCGTGTATATGGCAGCGTCTGGACTTGAGTCTCAAGGACAGGATATCGACCATCTACTAGATCTCATTGACTTTGTTCAGGAGATGTTTCAAGTCATGGAAGCTCTCAACGCACAGTTTCGAAACGACGATTTCATCGAGTTTGGAATGGGGGACTTTTCGTTTCAGCTGAAGGTGGGGTTCAACTACGGCCCTGTCACATCTGGAGTGGTGGGAAGTCGGAAAATGCTCTATGACATTTGGGGGGACACTGTCAACGTCGCCAGTCGCATGAACACCACGGGACATGTGGGTAAGATACACATGCCAGAGACTTGTCTGGAGAAACTTCGAGCCGATTTTAACGTTCGTTTCGAGCGATACAAAGAGGTAATTGTAAAGGGGAAGGGTGCGATGCGGACTGTTTTCGTTTCTCATTTTCCTCCTCTGCCTCTGTCGGCCACACTGCCAACCCAAACTACAATGTGACAGACTCTCTGTACATTTTATTTTTGTTGTTGTGTCTCTGTGTTATTTTATGTATGACGTTTTTTATTATTCTTCATTGTCATTTCATATACTCATCTGTTAAATCACAGCTCACTGTTGTATACATCCTGACACACAAGTGTATAAAATCACTAACACTGGTCACTATTGTAGTATTATTATTATTATATACAGGACAAATGTCATTATTACAAATAAGGTATTGCCTAATTTGTAGCCATATAGAGGCCAATTATTGTTTATGGGATGGTGCATTCTTGGCTTTGACAAGAGCCAAAAGCTGTGCATCCCATGACAGTTGTGCGGTATTAAAGGCTGTGGTATGTGGTGCTATGGGATAGTGGACACTGCCTTTCTGCACTCATCACTGAAAAGAGCGGTGTACACACAACCCTATTGAGGATAATGACTTCTACAGGCTCTAGACACTGCAGCTATGAATATCCATCCTAACACACAGACACACCCCCACAATGTCGCCTGGGGTGAGCCTAACACAATTCATGATCATCAACTTCAATAGTCATGGGATGCTATTAGACATGGGATGCAATTAGACATAGCTTGGGGACAGACACAAGCATGAACTGCATCCCATAGCAAGTAGCAGTACACAGCCACATCAAAAGACTGCTACTACTAAAGTATAGCGCGTATACTGGTACAACTGGCAACCACATAGGATCAATTCATTCACATTAGAGTGCTGCTGTATTTTACAATTGGCAAGACACATGACACAATAGAGAGAGCAAGTGTCCTAGGCACACAGTCTCTGGGCTGGGAGCCTACACCTGTTCTTGTACTGGTGGCTCGTAGCCACCTCTGTCAACTCTAGTGCCTCCTGCTCCATCTCCATGCATCTCCATCAGCTTACCAACTGCAAGGAACACAGAGAGAAGCACTATAGATAGCCATTAGAGCCCACACTTTTCTTGGGTAGTGGGAGGTGAGGGTAAAGCAGGCCATGCATGCGGTAACTTTGTTGCTTCAACTATTGGTATGAAGCAACAAAGTTGCCACGTGTATGGCCTGCTTAAGACATTCCGAGCAAGGAAATCTGGCATCCAACTAGGTCTGTGTACTGTTTAGTGCCGGAGAACCAACAACACAGCAATCTGTTCTGCCCACTAACATGTAGCCAATGAGACTCACTGTCAAATTTCGGCTTTTTCAAGACTTTGACTTTCCGGATGAACACGTCATGGAGAGGGTAAATAGACTGGCAGCGTTTCTCTATGTCTTTGCTGATGCTGTCCGGGATCCTGCAGTACATTAGACAGAGAGAGGGGGTGGGTGAAATTTCTAACAACACTTTTCACTCACAGCTTGCTGACGACCTCCTTCAGATCGCTCTGCGAGATCTCTCTAGTGATAATCTCCACCATTCTCTTGCGGATGTTGCGGACCTGGCTGGCCTTTGCGTAGCTCGTCTTCTTGATCTGGTTGGGCTGCCGTCTCGTGAACCCAATGCAGAACATCCTCAATAGGTACCCATCCGTTGTCTTCACGTCCACTGTCGCTTCAATCATAGTCTACCACGTGAGATAATAAGAGGCAAATATTAAAGGGGTTCCCTCGCCAAATGGTTGTAACGAGAGCCTCACCTGCCATTTCTTGACGAGGCTCTTCAGTTTGTCAGAGGTGAGGTTCATTCCGTGAAAGTTTGTGAGGACATGTTTTCCCTGGACATCTTCCGAGATGAGCTTGAACTTGCGGTGAGCCACCTCGTCTCCCTGGAGGTCAGCCTGGGCCACTTCAAACACACGCCCCTTCAGACCATCAGTGGCCAGCTCTGCATGAACATAGTCACTCTCTCAGAGCATTTGAGAGAGGTTAGGAGGGACTTACTCTTGCCCTGTGTTCTGGTGACTAGGGTCTGCCCAACGCTCCGTGTCTGAAAGGTCGCCGGAGCCTTCACCTCGTACCAGTCCTTCTTCGTGAACGGATCCACACTAGTGACAGAGCGAACACACGATAATCCAACATAATCGGCCCCAATTCAGCATTCTAGGCGTGCTAGGCCGCCCCTTGTAGATGCACAAGACTCTCTTTTTCCTGCCACACTCACATCTTCTTCTTGGACCCCTTCTTCCCCTTGGTCAGCCGTTTGTTCTTCCCCACCGCCATGCCTACCAGGTGCGCGTCAATTAGAAAAGAGAACACCCATCCGCGCGTGGATGATTTTCAGAGCATGCGCAATAGAACCATAATAATTATTGGATACCTAAAAAAACAGACACTCTAGACACAGAACTCAGTCTTCGCTAAGGCAGCGGCTCTATGACGCGAACAGAGCTGGCGGGGAAGTCTCCAAAGTCACCAGTCCTAGTGTTCTCTCCACTGTACCAGTCACCACTGATTCTCTCTAGTAGATTGAGCACATCTCCAGCCTGGGAGACAGGGGGAGAAGAGGGAGGGAGAGAGGGGGTTAAGATTGCATTAATGGATAGGGAGGGGAACACTGCAGCAAAGATCAAGGGATCCCAATATACGTCCATCCATTATCCATACCATAATTTCACAGTTCAAAAGAAGCTCTAATTGGCGGAAAATTCCTAGCCCTCCCCCTATCACATGTCGTGAGTAATGTGTGGTGGGGAGCAGAGTAACAGACCCTGAAGCTGAGGTGGCTGGAATTAGTGGCAGTGAAGTCCCGCAATGCCTCAGCTCTTGGCAGAAGACTGTCGTCTAGCTTTGTCAGGTGGGAGAGTGCTGGACCAACAAATAACACACATAGAGGATATCTCACATTAGCTTTTAGCCACACTATATGTATATACACCACAGATGTAGGCACACTTACACAATAGGACTCTCACTTTATCTTTTAGAGGTATAGACACAAGGACTATCAATTAGCTTTTATAATAGTACAGACACAGATATACAGGCAGTCATCTCAGAGACACAGTGCAAATAGTCTGCCAGGTCATGTCACACATTGTCCACTCACTTGACCCCCACTTGACCTCCACACACCACACACACTTCAACACACACCTTTTGAAGTGTCTTTCTGATCTTTGGGTTTTGGTAACTCTTCCAGTACTTTCACAAAGCCGACAGGAAACATTCCCTCCCGGTCGCCGATTCTTCCGTTCATCCATTCCTCGTTCACCCATTCCAGCGTGAATATGACATCGCCAGTTTTGAAGGACAGCTCACCGGAATTCCCAGCGTTGAAATCAAAGAGAGCCTCGCACTTGCCAGTCGCCACCGTCTCAGACTGTGGAATGAGTATTGGTATGTAGTTACTCTGGCGAATCTACTCAACTAATACCACACACATGATACAGTGTATTGCATGGCACACACACGCGCACACAGACACACATGTAATGTATTGCGTGGTTAGAGTTAGTTATATAATAGTAAACAGGTGTGGCACACACCTGGGCAGTTTGTGCGGGCTCTGTGTCGGCTGGCGTCTTATTAGGCAAGTCAGGGGCCACCCTGTCAACAAAGGACACGGGAAACATTCCTCTTTGTCCTCCGTCCTCTGTTTCTCCCTCCACCCATTCCTCGTTGACCCTAGCAGTGACCCTCACCCTCTCTCCCGCCTGCACGAGCAGTTGAGACGCCCACAATGAAATTAGTGACAGATGCATACACACCGCCAACTGCAACACACTTGATTAGCTGCTGTATTCACAGGCTTACCTCTGCCACTAATTGATTCAGGAACACCACAGTTAAAGCGTCTCTTGGGAGTTCCCAATGGCATTCAATAGCTCCCAGTCCCCATTCAACAAGTGAATTGTGTCATCCTTATGCTTACATACATATGTACATATGATTGTATGTGGGCAAGGACAAAGCAACAAAACCCAGGACAACAATTCTTGTATCTGAACAATATGCATGAACTGTCAACACAAGGCATCACACAATCCAAGGACAACACTAGAAAAAGTGCCCTGGGTGGAACTGGACCCACCTTGAAAGACAGCTCTCCTGCTTGCCCGTCAAAATCATAGAGTGCCTTCGAAAGGACATCTGAGCGATTGTCTGCAGGCAGATCCTCTCTGATCTCTATGAACTCTCTTGGAAATATCCCCTCTTGACCTCCGAGTCTGCCCCTCAGCCACTCGTTGCCAACTCTGGCCAGGAGCTCAACTCTATCTCCAACCCTCAGACATAGTTCGTCTGGTCCGCCTGCTGCAAACTCATACACTGCCACACAATGAGGACCGCTGTGGGGGTAGGAAGATGGGAGAGGGTGAGAGGGGGGGGAGGAAATAGAGGAAGAGAGAGGGGGCAGGCAGGAAGAGGAAGAAAATAAGAGGCAGGGAACTGGAGGAAGGGGAAAAGTTCGGGAAGGAAGGGAGGAATGGGATGACAGACTGTATTTCAGTGGTGCTCTGGCTCTGTGTAGGAGCTGGTGTTTCGTCAACTGCGTCCTCTGGTAGATCCTCCTGCAAACACACACACACAACTCTTACTACAGACCCACTGACACGTCGAGACAGGCTCCACTCACCACAATCTCCACAAAGTTGCGAGGAAAAATTCCCTCCTGACCGGTGACCAGTTTCCCCCTCAGCCACTTCCGACCCACTCTGGTCTTGAGCATGATGAGGTCTCCCTCTTTGAAAGACAGCTCGTCCTCAGTCTCTGGGTGGACAGAGTACACACTAACTCTTGTTCACCAACATACACTTTTGTTGTTGAGGTTCAAGTAGAGAAAAGTTCAACCAAATCATAACTTACCCTCCCTGATTCAAGCATACGTCAAAGAAGATACATAGAAAAGAGAGAGAGAGAGGGGGGGAGGAGCTCTGTTGTTAGACTCACGTCCTTGAAAGGTGAACATGGCGACAGCACACGGGCCCTCCTCAAACCCAGACACGGTGCTCTCACCCGCCAGTTTCCTCACCAGACGGAGGTCTCTGGCCGGGATCATCCCCTCGCACATCTCCAGGTCTGCATTGCGGGCATAGAACCAATCATTGTCCACCTTCTCTATCAGTTCTATAACATCATCCACCTGCACCGAGCACAACGAGCAGTAAAGACACAACAATGGGCACACAATGCTACCTGAAAGTAGAAATGCCGAAAAGGGCTCACCTACCTACATACCACAATCCCCTCACACCCAGACACAACATACATTAACACAGTAGACATGATGCCAGCAAGACGCCAGATGTCCAGCCTTGAGTGTTAGGTTAATAGATACCTCATAGGGTAGCTCTGAAGGGTCAGTTGGTTCGTGGTTGGCCAGAGCAATCCCATGCGGCACCGCACACTGCAAGAAGGGAGATTACACTAATATACTCCACCCATCCTCCATTAGGTTAATACACTCTCTCCACGCCCACACGTTGTCATGACATTCTCTCTCACCACATATCTGTAGAGGATGTGCCCAGGACCAGGTCTTGGTGGCAGTTCTGGTGGAGCATTCGGGTCCTAGGAACAACATGGAGACTATAGCTAAAACTGTAACATTACTTCTAAAGCTTACCACTGGAGTCTGAGCCTTCTTGGTAGGCTGGGAAGGTCTGGATGACAATGAAGGGGTCTAAAAAGGCTCTGAGAGATACCTCAGACTTACCTCGACGGTCCCTGGGCGGGGCGCTGAGCAGGTCTGCCAGGAGGTCTGGCCGGTTTTGTTTTCGTCTTCCCCTGTACCAGCGGCTGCGGAGCCCCCGGCTTGGGAGGCCTCCCCGGCCGACCAGCAGGCACGGACATCGGTCTGGCCCGCTTTGGGTACGTCTCCAGCTGAGTTACGGCGGGTTCCTTCAGTCTCAGGACAACGCCTAAAAATATTCCAACTAATGTGCACCAGATTCCAAATAACGCGCACGCAAACAAAGCACGAACCGGTTTCTTCCTCTTCAGTCTTCGTGGCGTCGTGGAGCTCCCCGTCCGCCACACCTTCCTTCTCTCCTACTCCAACCTCTTCGACTACTTCTTCGGATTTTCCCACTGAACTGTTAGTCGCACTGGCACGTTCAGCTTTCTGTAGTTCAGAGTGTGCTTGTGAATGTGAAGGAATCTCTTCAGCCTCCTCTGTCCGTTCCCGCGGCTGTGCAGTCTCAGAACCGCTGCTCTCTACCTGGGCGTCTGCTATTGTCACTGGCTGTGGAGATGGTAACTTGTCATCTGGAACCGCCTTGGTCTCCTCAGAAGGTGCCTTGCTCTTGTCAGTTCCTTGATCAGCTGTCTGTTGTGGTGACCATGGTAGTTTACTAGGTTTAGGAGGTGCCTTGTTTTCTGGAACCACCTTGGTATCCTCAGAAGGTGGCTTGCTCTTGTCAGTTCCTTGATCATCTGTCTGTTGTGGTGACCATGGTAGTTTACTAGGTTTAGGAGGTGCCTTGTTTTCTGGAACCACCTTGGTATCCTCAGAAGGTGGCTTGCTTTTGTCAGCAGCTGCCTGTTGTGGTGACGATGGTGGTGTACTAGGTTTAGGAGGTGCCTGCTGCTTCCTGCTGGGCTGGGCAGTCGGTCTACCTGGTGGTCTGGCTGGTTTTGGTGAACTCCCTGCAATTGTTTTCTTGGTCTTAGTCGTCGCGGAAGACTTCCCCTCTCCACTTGTCCTCTCTTCCTCGTCCTCCATTGGACGAATCACCATCGGCATCCGTCGTCTCGCTGGTTTCTTTACAGTCACTTTCACCTCTTCCTCCCCGCCACTCTTTCCCTCTCCCCCCTCACCAGTTGCTGACTTAACTTCGCTTGCTAAAGTCTTTCCCTCACTTGTTCCCGTCTTTTGCTCACTGGCAACAGTCATTCTTCGCTTGGCAACTGGTTGGTTAACCCCTTCCCCACTGCATTTCTCCTGTGCAGTGACCTTCGAACCTAACTGAGGTTGAGTTGATGTTCTCGGAGGAGGTGGCTTGCTCGGCATCGTCATTCTCCTCTGAAGAACCCTGCCCTCTGGCTTTCCCTCACTCTTCTTGGCTTGTCTTGGAGGTGGCGGTTTCCCAGGCCTTTTCTGAACTCTATCTCCTGTTCTCTCTGTGTTGGTAGTAGAGCTGTCAACAGATTCACCGGTGGGAGGTTCAACTTTCTTCTCTGCTGGTGTGGGACCCTCTGACTGGTGACTCGGTGGCTCCTCTGCTGAGGCTGAGTGCAGCAACTGACTTCTTCTCTTTGGTTTTGGGACCTGTTCGGTGGGTGTAATCTCCACAGTGGAGGAGTCTCGTTTTGCCGGAGGTCGTGAAGGAGGAGGGGGTCTAGGTTTGCTAGGTACCACTGATGATAATGGAGGAGCTGGTCTTGTTCTAGCTGGTGGAGATGGTTCAGTTGGAGGTGGGGGTTTGTGGAACTGGGGCCGTGAGGCTGAGGCAGCACGTGGTCTTGGCTGGGGAGGAGAGCCTGAACTTACCGCCTCTTTTGGAACCGCTCGTCTCGGTTTTGGCGGAGTCACTTCTCGAGTTTTGTCTTTCTCCACGTCTTTGTTGGTTTCTTTGGGCTGCGGTTGTTGTGTGTCGACTGCTGCTGTTGTCCTCTGTTTTACCTGTGGTACTTCCACAGTCTCGTGCTGTTCTTTTCCCAGCCCTCTGCTGGTTTCTCTGGACAGTGCTTTGTCCACTGTCGTAGTCACTGATTTCGTCCTTTGTGGAGCTTGTGGTAACTCCGTTGTTTCAGGCTTGTCTGTTTCCAGCTCTTTGCTAGGCTGCGACTGTTTGTTGTCAACTGCCGTAATCACCGACTTGCCCCTCTGTTTTGGTTGCGGTGCTTCCACATTTTCCGTCTTGACGGCAGAATCAGGTACAACAACTGGTGCTCTCTCCTTGGGCTGTGGTGGTTTAGTCTGAGTCTTTACTTCACTTGGTTTATCACCCCTTCCCTGAGGTCTGGGTGGTGGAGGTCGGGATCCTCTGTATGGAGCAGGCTTTGGAGGAGCTGCAACAACAATCAGGCACAATAATTCTACAAGATTTTTGCTAAACACAAAAAAATTATCCAAGCTGGAGTGGTAGTGTCCACGCACAATCACAAAATTGAAATTATTTTGTGCTAAATTTTCGCCATGAGAAACTTTTACTTTTGAGTGGTCTCACTCTAACCTTGTTTGTGAGTCGGGTTCTGTAGAGCAGGGTTAGGTCTAGGCTCGGGTGGAAGGGTGTTTGATTTCCTCAAGGGAGGTTTCCTCGGTTGCTCGCCACCCTTTGGTCGTCTGGGCAGAGCTACCGGACAGGGTGGAGTCTCAGAGCCACCGTCTGTCACCTGGAGGGGAGGGGAGGACTCTTTTTCCGTTGGAGGTGCCGTCTTTCTGGACGGTGGAGGTCTGGCGGGCGCTCTCCTAGCTGGGACTCTGGGGGACTGAGAGGATGGGGAGGGGGGAGGGTGTGAGGGGGACAGGGCCTCAGGTGATGTTGGGAGTGATATTGCCTCTCCTGTCATTGGTTGTGCTGACATAACTGTGATCTCCGGCCGAACTCTGTACATACATACAGTAAACATTCATTAACTCCACACACACCACACAGATTACACCTTAGTTCATGAGGGTGGTTTTTACAAAATAGCTGTTACTATGTGAGGATCTGATTGGCTGAAGGTCATGTGACTACTGTTGAAACTTTACCCTTTGGTGGTCTTGGACCGAGAGGATCGTGAGAAGAGGTTGCTGGGCGGCGGCTTGTGGGTGTGGTCTGGGTGGAGGTGGACGGGAGGAGAGGGAGAGTGGGTCTGGGGAGGGAGTGTTTGCTGCCGGAGGTCGCGATGGTCGACTGGGCGGGGCTCTCATTAGTCCACTAGTGGCAGGTAGACTCTGCAGTATGACATAGAGATTAAAACCTTCTACAATTTTGTTGTCTATGAACTGGAAGAACAACAGAACACTGTTGTCACAAAATGAATGACTGTAGAAAATATGGAATTCCCCATTTGCCAAACAGTTTGTTTTTTGTCCTAAGTCCAGGGCTGTAGGCATGAGGAATGCAAGGCCTAATGTACGCCCACACAGTGAGGCAACATCAACATTTCCCCTCATCAGTGCTTCTTTGAGGGCCTTATAATGCACTACATACTGCAAACACATGGGAACATCCTAATAAGGTTCCACTGTATGAGACATGTATATACCACGGTGGGAGACAGAGGCTGAGGTCTGGACTGGTATGGAGCAGGAGGTGGTGGATGGGACGGATCAGCACTGTTGACAGGGGTGCTAGTTGATGGGTCTCTCCTCCCCAGGTCCTCTTCTTCCTCCTCGTCGCTCATTGGTGGCGGCGGAGGAGTGTAGTTCGGAGGTGGACCGGCGTCTGGTCGGGAATACGGGGCCAGAGTCAACAGATCAAGAGCGTACAACAAGTTCAGAGCTACCTGCAGATGTGGGTCGAGGGGGCAGCTTTGGCGGGCCCGTGCTGAGGTCCAAAGGGACGTAAGACTTGGGAGGAGGTGGCCTTCTCGGTTCCGCCATCTGTTTACGCTCTGCAAAACTCGCTGCTCTCAAAAACGAACACACCTTGCAGTAAAGTTCAAAGTTGCATATAGGTGGGCGTGGCTAAATACAGCGCATGCGCATATATGGTGGGCGTGGCTAAAACCAACACCTAAAAGCTCTCTCGCGATGCCTCGTTTCGGCTCTCTTTACCCGTTCGTGTTTGGAGCCACACTGGTCGTTCTCGCTATCGCCTTCCACGGGAGACGGAAGTTGTTTCCAGAGGTGTTCGAAGAGCAGAGGCGATTGGCGATCGAGGGACGACGTCGAGCCCAGGAAGTCCAGACGGCAGTGGCTGAAAGCGTGCAGAAAGGGAAAAAGGACACGAAATCAAACTAATTCTGCATAAGCTGAAAAGCTAGTTAGCGTAATAGGTCAGTCATCTTCTTCTTATAAGTGCACACCATAATTTGTTGATTTTTGTAGATAACTAGTAATGGCGGCAAACAGAGCTAAGCTGTCTCTCAGACGTAAGAACAAGGAGCCATCGGCAACCCAGCCACCAGAGACCACAGCAACACAACTCCCTACCACTCTTACATCAGGGGGTGTGGCTGTCGAGCAAATGGGCAGAGTTCCAGGGCCTCCTGACAGACGGGGGCATGAAGAAGGTGAGGGAAAAGACGACTCTGAGGATTTCCGACCTACACCCAGCACCAGAGGAGCAGCAGTTGGGGAAAAAAGGAGGCTACCACAAAACGAAACTGGCGGGTACGGTGTCGAATTGAAACTGTTAGTTTGGTGCCCTCAGCTCCTCCCTGTGTGTCCCCAGGTACCTTGACACGGTGTCCCAAGACCAGTTGCAGCTGGCCCTGGCAATGTCTGCGTCTCTCGCTCCTCCCTCCACCCTCCAGAGCGGGGTGCTGGCTGGTCCACGGGAGAAGAAGAGAGCGAGACACAGGAAGGGAAGACCCAGTGAACGAGATGCACTCCCAACTAATGTCATTACAACGTCGGCGACAGAGAAACAGAGAATCTTAGCTCAGAGAGCCAGTGTAATTGTACATGAGGTATGTTCAGTGGAACCCAGACACCGAAAGGGTCCGTGTTAGTGAGGTGTCTTTATTTCATGGGTTGCATGCAAGATAGGTGTCCTCATTTTAGGGTGTCCTTAGAAAGGAGTTTCTATGTGCGCTATTACGTGAAGAGAATCTAATGTTGACTCCAGGCACGGCTGGCTGGGAAGACAGCTCCTCAGAGTGGACCAGCTCTGCTCCACAACCCCAGTCAACTGGGGCAGAGGGTGAGAGAGGAGAGCTCAGACAGGAGCTCCACTCTCTGGGAAATGGCTGGGTACAGTGAGAAGGACACTCACAGCAAGTTCCTGGTCTCAGCTCTGGACCTGCCAGACTCTGACAATCCCTCGTCTCCCTCCCCGCAGCCCTCCCCAGCCTCACACCCTCCCCAAACTCCCTCTCCTCCTCCACAACCCTCACATCCTCACATTTATCACTCCCCTAAACGCTCCCCTTCTTCTTCACAAACCCGTGTCTCCTCACACTCTCCTCAGCACTCACATCTTCACACGTTCCACTCCTCACCGCCAGCACCCTCCACACATTCCCACCCCTCCCCTCGTCCCCCCTCCCTCCCCAGAGATGTCCAAACTCTCCTGTCAGACCTCTCGTCTCTCGTTGGCTCTCAGCTATGCAGCGATGTGGTAATCACCGTGGAAGATGGGAGGGGCATCCCCGCCCATTCTGCAATTCTCGCCTGTCGTTGTCCCATGCTGGCTGAGGTATGTAGTTTTGACTAACACAATTTTGCTGTTTGGACAAAAGCCAAATGAGTGTATAAACAAGCAATCAACAAGTTTGTACATATCCATGTTATAAATTTCCATTACAATCAAGTCTTCCAAAGCTTCCAACTATAACAGTATTTTGAGTTGATGTTTATTTGTGATTTTTCTGTTTTGTCAGAGGTTGTTTCATAGTCTTGACAAGCCAGTTCGTCTCGACTTCAGGCAGTACAGCAGAGCCACCGTGGTCTCGTTCCTGCGCTACCTCTACACTGGCACCATTCCAAGTGGCCAGAATGGAACCAAGTCAGTCAAACTCCTGGCCATGAGGTAAGACGACAGTAAACTCTGCATATTCTAGTAATCTTGCTCTGTATATCATCAAATAGTCTTGGAATGCTGGAGCCATTGGAAGAGAGTGAAGAACGGCATCCACTGGTACATACTCACGCGGGCGACGGTGGACAGGGGGTTAAACTAACTCAACCTTCTTCCCTCTCCGTACCACATGCAAGTCTCGGAGCTGGCTCCGCCCCCTACCAACCAGTCAGCTCCCGAATACAACCTTTGACCCCAGCCATGTTCACCCCTCACAGCTCTCCCTCGATGATTATTACAAGAGAAACCACACCCCCTCCATGGGAAGCTCCGCCCATTCTGGAAACTGCACCCCCTCCATGTGAAGCTCTGCCTACTATAAGAAATGAATCCAATCGCCAAGCTTCAGTGGATGTACAAATGTCCCCTGTAGAAGATGTGATTAGTGTGGCTAGCAGTCCCCCTGAACTCTCACCTCCTCACCAATCCACCTCTTCACCTCATCACCGATTCCCAGTGCACACATTGTCTCCCTCTCCTCGCCATTTTCCAGTGCACACACCCTCTCCCCCTCCCCACCAATCACACTCTTCCCCACCATCACAAAGGGAAGATCAACTATCCTCACCTCTGCCTCTCCGAAAGAGAATATTCAGACCACACCCCCTAGTGGGTGTGGCCTCTGTGCCCCCCACTGAAACAGTACAAGGCCCCTCCGACCCTGGATCACATGATAAATCACATGAAAAACTTACTGGATCACATGACCAACTGACTGGATCACAAGACCAACCAACTGGATCACATGACAAGACCTCCCAGCCTGTACAGTTTGTCACTCCGGGGCCAACGGGGCAGAGACTGGTACCAGAATCAGACACGGAGATAACCCCGATGCCAGACTTCTCCAACATGGCCACGCCTCACCTGAAGGGAGAGTGCTCAAAGTTTGGAGTGAGGGCTCTGCCAAAGAAGAAGATGATTGCTAAATTGACTGAAATCTATGACTACACTCATCCTCTGACAGGTATAATGTGAACACATAACACATGAAGTTTTTCTGTGCATTTTGCATGCAATGCCCAGATTTGCCAATAATCAATGCTCAAACTTTTCCTACCATGTTGATGTACAGTGAGGGAGCCCCTCTGGTGATTATGGTTGATTTACTCTGCAGATGAAGATGGAAATGTGGTAGATTCTGCATTGGTGGCAGCAGAAAAAGCCAGCGAGGGAAAGAAAAAAGAGGGAGCGAAGGGACGAGGGAAGAAGAAAGTCCCAGGAGCATCATCCGAGGTAGTTCTCTGTCGTTTTATGATGTCGTAATGATGTCATTTCCGTAGAAGCCCAGTCTGGAGGAGCTGGCAGCCAAGGTCAAAGGGGTCATCACTAAAGATACCAAGCTCTACGAAGACATGCTGATGTACAAAGTAAGCTTCGATTGGGCTGCTGCTGTTTGGATGTTTTGTTCTGTTTCGCCTGCAGCCTCTAGAGCTGACCTACATTCAGAGTCGACTCAAGGCAGCTGCTCTGTCTATCAGCAGAGACTCTCTCATGGATGTTCTGGACCACCTGGTCTGTGCAAACTGATGTTTTTGACCACATATCTACTCTCCCTCCCTCCCTCTTTCCCTGCAGTGTATCACCTTCTCTGTTCCCAGGCAGAACCAGCAGCACAAGGCTGCCTAACAGTGTATTATACGCCAGTTTAAAAAATGCTTCCTAACACCCCAGTTTTTTTTGTTCAAGAGATATTTTTACGTTAAAATATTTTGGTACCGCGCGCACGCGCTACGTCGCTGCCACGGCGACCTTTGACCTGCACGTGGATAATTCTGGAAGGAGCTCCATTTCTTCTGAGCGCCGTGTCTATGGACCCAAGCAAAGTAGCGCAGCTGAGAGAGTTCGTGAGCCTCTGTCAGGCTCGTCCGGCTATCATCCACTTGCCCGAGCTCGCGTTCTTCAAGGAGTGGCTCCTCACGTGAGTCAGTACGAGCAGTGTGTGTGGAGTCTTATGCTGATTCTGCTACCAGTCTATCGGCGGAGCTACCTCCCGCACCGTCCACTGAGCCTGAGCCTCAGCCTCAGAGCATGGCGGACGAAGACAGGGAGCCTCCCTCTCCCCCCAGCTCGGACGATGAGGAAACACCTCCAAAGAAAGCCGAACCCCCTCCCCAGACCAAGGCTTGTCACCAGACCTTTCTCTCGGTTTTGGCCATTTTTCTTTCCCTGGTTATCTTTAGGAGCCGTCGCCGAAAGAGGAATCAGAGGAGAGTGACCTAGGTACTGCATGTGGGGATTACAGATACCTACTATGTTTTGAATGTTGATTAGAGATGGATACGGAGGGAACTGTTCCGCCTGACAACGATCCACCACAGCCTATGGGAGACCCCAGCACTGAGGTGTGTGTATAAAACCCTCTCTTCGTATGTAGTTACCCTCTATACTGTTGTTTGCCTTCTTACGTTACTTAATGTATACTTTTGCTCCCATTGTACACCATTTTGCTGGGTTGTGTGTAGGTGAGTGAAGAGATGGAGGATAAGGCCAGGGAGCTGAGGGGCCAGGCCATGATGGCATCAGCTGAGGGAGAATTTCAGAAAGCCGTGGAGCTGTTCACATCAGCCATCCAATCTAACCCCAAGAGTGCTCTTCTCTATGCCAAGAGAGCAAGGTTTGCCACTATCTCCCTCATTCTCTGTGATGTTGTGTTCACCTTTCTCCAGTCAGTACGTGAAGCTCCATAAACCAAACGCAGCTATCAGGGACTGCGATGAAGCTATCAAAATGAACCCAGACTCTGCGCAGGGATACAAGTGGCGGGGGAAGGCCCACTGCCTCCTGGGGAACTGGGAGCCTGCCGCTAAAGATCTCCAGATGTCGTGCCGGCTGGACTACGATGATGACGCTAATGCAGCTCTGAAAGATATCAAATCAAAGGTGATTTCGTGAAGTGTGTTTGTTGTAGCTGGAGGTGTGGTTTGGGTGTGGCTTCAGGTGGAGAAGATTCGAGAGCATAAGTTGAAGAAGGAGAGGAAGCAGAGAGAGAAAGAAGCTAAGGACAAGATTCGCAGACGGTGACTCAAGTCTGTGTGTGAGCCTTTTCTTTACCAGCTGTTACTACAGACGGGAGGCCATGGAAAGAGCGAGGGAAGAGGAGGAGAAACAGAAAGAGGAGGCCAAGAAAGCGAGAGAAATGCCAGGAATGGATGGAATGCCAGGAATGGGTGGAATGCCAGGAATGGGTGGAATGCCAGGAATGCCTGGAATGCCTGGAATGGGAGGAAAAGGAGGTATGGGTGGAGCCGCGCAAGGTTTGAAATACTGATGCCTTGTGTCCATCACATTAGATTCATTCCCCATTCAGCTGAGATGAACCAGATTTTCTCAGATCCTGAACTGCTGCAGATGATGCAGGTCTGGACATTCACTCCAATGTATATGTACTATGTCTCTGCCTCTCCCCGCAGGACCCTGAGGTGACTGCTGCCTTCATGGACGTCCAGAAGAACCCGGAGAACGTCAAGAAGTACGAGGGCAATCCAAAGGTGAAGAAAGTGATGGAGAAACTGTCAGCAACACTCGGAATGGGTGGGATGGGCGGGGCTCCCTCTGGAATGGGCGGAGCAGGTCAGGGGTCGTCTGCCCACCCACCTCCGGCGGCATCCACCAGTTCTTCTGCCAAGCCTTCGCCATCTGGTGCTGCAGCTGATATGGACCTTGACTGATTTGATGCCTGACTACAGAGTTGAAAAACTGCTTTATCACAGAGCTGTATTACTACTGCCATAAAAGAACAACTCTGAACAGAATAGATAATTGAGTGGCCCCTTCTATATTGTCGTTGATTGTGTGCATTAAAAATCAATTTTTGCTGAAGTGTCTGTGAACAGCCAGCTTCACCTGCGCCAGCATCTCCCTGGGTGGAGAGATGAGAGAGGACCTTGCTACAGTGAAACCTCTAAATATAGGGACATAATATGAAAGTCATTTTCTCAGAGGTGTTCTTTATTTGAAAGTAGCACGATACATTAGTATGGGGCAGAGCCAACTGTCCCATATAGAGAGGTGTCTTGATAGTCTCACAGGCTGTGTTTGACGTTGCTGTTGTCTTGGATCACCACACAAGGCCAGCTGGGCTCAATGAGTCTACCACTCTGAGGCCAGGGAACCGTCAGCCACAGCTGGAGCTGGGACTTTTGAGAACTCTGACCTCTTTGAATAACCTGAGAAACAGGTATGTCTGTACGCAAAATTCAAGGAGTTGAAGAGTAGCTAAAGCACATTATGTGCAAAACTGCTGTTAATCAGCTTTAGCTACCTCTGTTCGTTTGTTCCATGTGTTCTTGGGGTCTCGAAGCAGATGGCTGTAGGTGATCATTACCCAGCCACTGGACCATTGGACCAGGTCTCTCAGAACCTTCTCCCTGTCTCCATCATCACTGGCCAGCTGTACATGGTGGAAGACCACTCCCCTCTCCCTCGCTGATTCCCTCAACAGTTTCTCCACCTTCTCTTCATCTCCCTCGCAGTGAGTGAGACAAACTACAGGGAGACTCGGCGTCTTCACCGAGAGAACATTATCAATGGTGTCTCCTCCTGTATCTTGAGTTGTGTACTGAGGACCAAGTGTCTCAGACACAAACTGTTCCACTGCTTCAGAAAACTGGACAGAAAAAAGACAGATACTCTGAAGTGAAGCCTGCCTTGTTCCCATTTGCTGGGGAAAAGTGGCAAAGAAAACACTGGACTTACCTTCTCTGGTCTGAGGACAGAGAGGAGAAGCAGGGAATGGAGAGGGTTGAGGAGTGAGTTGGGAGTGAGAGGTGTAGGGGAGAAAAGAGTCATCTCCTGTGTGCAGTACTCCCTCCAGCTCTCACTCTGGTCCACCAGAGAGCAGAGGAGCCCCTGGAACACTGGGAGTGTCTCCATCTGCTGAACACCCGCCCAGACCTACGGCAAGGGTGAGTGTATATACACAAAGTCACTGTATACTTTAAAAGTGAGAGAGCAAAGAAACATATAATTGTTGCTATTCCACACTCCAACTATAGTCAAATTATTGGGGATGGTTGGTTTGTCAGTTTGTTAATTCACCTGCCTGCAAAAAATGCGAAACTGTTCTAAACTTGTTCGGAGAGAGGTGTTTAGCGAAATATAAGTGAGATAGAGCAAGATAGGGATAAACGCAGTGAGATGGTGTTTTTATTCCACCCTCGAACTATAATCAAAGATTTTGTTATACTTGTGTGCACCTCTGCTGAGAGCCAGGCTGGTTTTATTCCGGTCTCATTCTGGTCCTCCAGTGATTCAGGGTATTCCCCCAGAGCTCTGTACTCTTGGGAGCTCACTTCCCCCACAGCCAGTCTCTGTGCCAGGCTCACCAGCAGTGGTAGCAAGAGGTGGTGTCTGCGGAACATGCCCCACTTCAGTCGTTTGTGTAGCTCTAGGAGAAGGCTTTGTTGGACTCGGAGTACGTGTTCCTGACAGGCAGCTGGGTCTTCAGGCGGTCTGCCGTGTCTGTGTCGTGCCAGCTGAGCAGCCACCAGGTCCTGGAAGAAGGCGAGACTGGGAGTGTGGTAGCGGAGTCTGCCGCACAGCCCTTGAGCCTCTGTGAAGGCCAGGGCTGAGAAGAGTGACAGTGGTCTGTAGTTGTCAACAAGACCCCGAGATCTGGTCAGAGCTTTTTCAGTGTCTCTGATGCTCTCTAGAGCTGAGGCTTCGATCTGTAAACTCTCCTCAGCCAGCTCCTTGATATGCGGGGAGTCCAGCACACTGGCGGACTCTAGCACTGACACAATCACTTTCTCCTGCAAATAATGTGAGACTCCTATCATCACTGCACTAAGAAAATACAGGCCAAACTCCCTGACTAGGAGACTATATACAGTATGATATTTTTGGCGTGACTGTGGAAAATGGGACTAAACTTTTTGTACTTTTAGTGAGTGAAATACAGGCCAAATGAAAAGCACTAAATTGCAAACCCTCGGCACACTATATACAAATGTGGAACCCATACACAAGTGTGGCACCACCACAATTGATGGTATCAAAAAAGAACAGCATGTTATGCACTATTTCCATGGTCAAATAGGTTGAAAAAATGGCCAGCCCCATTTGTGTTTGAGGCCCAAAAAATATATAGGGTTGAAAAATTGCCAACCTTTCATCTCTCTATTAATTTTCGTATTACCTGTGGATTGTTTAGTGCAAAAAAAAATCTAAGGTTGAAAAAAAAATTTTAAACGGCCAGCCCTTCATCTCTCCAGACAGACGTCTACGGACGCAGTGCTATGCCGAACTGTACGCTGCCCTTCGAGAAACATGGGTCAGTGGTAGATTTGTGGGTAAGGGGAGGAACCAGAGCTGTTCCCAGCCAATGCTCTGGACCATCTGACATTTTCAGTGCGGGATCGAGGATACGAACCCCGCACCTATGGTGTCAGTCCCCACGACTCTAACCACCTAGCCACTCGGGCTGGCCTTGAGAGCTGATGAAAAAACGTTCCATATATACCAACACTCCTATTACATCATTGTAAAAAAGGCGTACACACCCGGGATCGAACCAGGATCTCACGATCATGAGAGGGGGTGCTTATCCATCAGACCACCACCATTACTTGATGGGAACAGTGTAAATGAAAAGCACTAAAGTGCAAACCCTCGGCGAAGTAGCTCGCAGAGAGTCTGACACGGGCTAGCTACAGTAGTAGATAGCACGCGAGAGTCGATACACGCCATTCGTTGTGACTTCTTGTGCTAAATATAAGCGCATGCGCATTGTCCGCCAGCGATAAAATTGCGACTACCGCCATACATACAATGCTGGAAGCGCTCTAGCTCTGCAACGGATCATTTTCAGAGAAAACCCCACATATTTTCTGACCCTCGTCGCCCGTTGGGTAGATGGTATCGTTTCTGGGACGAACAGACACCCGAGAAGTGAGATTGAGAGTAACAGACACACAGACTAGACAGACAAACACCCCCAACTACAGTACCCTCGCTGCGCATGCGCGCCCAGGGTAATAACCATTCTGAATACTTTTACTTCAGCTGGAGAATGCAGCGCATTTGTCCCTTGGAGTACCTATGTAAATATTTCTGACCTTGCTGGTCTTTATTTGGTTCTCGTAGAAGGTTTTATCCACCAGCAGAGCCCTGTGCCTCGCGGCATACTCTGGATGGTCGATCCTCAGAATAAACTTGAGCAGGTGAGACTCCAAGGCCTTCCTGCTCAGCTCCATGTCCACTACTGTGAAATCCAACAGCTTCAGGCCCAGAGACTCAAGGACTGGAGAAGGCATCTCAGTTACTCTTTGCTCCAGCACCAAATAGAGCCTGTTAAGTGACAGCTAAACAGGATTTGTTGAAAATGTTGGGAATTGTACCTGAAGATTTCTTCCGGGGGTGGAGTTAGGTCCCAGCTGTTCGTGAGGTTCTCGCTTCGTCTTCGCAGTAGAGATATCAGTGTCTCTGCATCAGTGGTAGAGGGTACCACATCGAGAATGAGGACAACCGCTTTCTCTCTCTTTTCCTCCAGTTCAAGCAGCATCTGGGCCCACCCACTTGCTGACACCCTGAATACCTCCACACAACAGACTGGCTGTTTGCGGCTCTTGCTTATTGCAGAGTGTTGGTTGTTGCGGTGTAGTTCCAACTCGTGAGCATAGCCCTGGAATAGTTGGTGTGGATCCAACACAAGAGGTGGAGGTGTGAAAGCCATTTCGAGAGATTTGCGAGCTGATACGCAACGATCCATAACTGCAGGATTGGGAAACGAGGCATAGTGCTTCCAGCATGCTCTCTCGTCCTCCAGTGACAGTGTGCTCCTGGGAGAAAAGTTTGGTTCAATCTGGACCCTGGCCTGGTGGCTGGAGGAGTGATACTCTGATGAAGATGTCTCCAAAAGGGAGCCCATTTGTACCCTTCCAATACAGTAGCCCAGCCAGCTGTCCCAGAGGGAGCTGTGGCTGTCGGCAGGCACACGAGGGAGGTAGATCACACTGGCTGCTGCTAGAACTGCATGGCCGGGGGAGGAGAGGGTCTGGGCATGGATTGCCAATCTTTCCCCCTCCCAGTACAACTTCCATGGAGAGAGGGAGGAGAGGAGCACGCTTGCTTCATTCAGCCTCTTCTCCATGGCCTATAGAGGGTGTCACATGCCACTGTTCACAGAAGGCAAAACGTGAATAAAAGCACTAACAGCTATCTTGGCTTCAATGGCTTTCCTCTGTTTGACGATACCGCTGCGTTCTTTCTGTGCTTGCTTGAACTCCAATTTAGTGTCAATCATAATCTTTTGCTTTGCCACAAGTGTCAACTCAGCCTTGAGAGAACAAATTAGAGGAATATCAGTGTTGAAATACGTAGAGTTGTATATATGCACTGTACCGTGGTCAAGATCCCTTCTGCAATGGCTAGTTCCTCTTGCGATGGTTTCACGACATCTCTTGCATGATGGTAGTCCAGTAGTGCAGCCACCCACAGAGCAAGTGACGAAACAGCTCTAGAACATGTCACACATGCAGCAGTGGATCAGACAGGGACAGTGCTGGTCTTACTTGCTGGCATATTCCAGAGAGTCAGTCTTCCAGCTAGGAGACCTCAACATGGCTCTCAGCCGGCGCAGCTTCTGACGTGGTACGTAATCCTTGTCGAAGAACCTCAGACTTTCGAAGAAGTTTGGACTTAGGAGAAGTAGCTTGCAATCCTCCCACCTTTGATCAGCAAGCATAGCAGAATAGAGATCATATTGTGAGGTGGTTAGTCTCACGTCTGAGGTCTGTCGAATAGCATGCAGAGTGAGTTGAAGACTGGAGTAGCTGAGGCCGGAGGCTCTCTGTAACTCATCACCTCCAGAACATCATTCTTACTGACTGAAGATAGCGCCTCCAGAGCAGAAGAATGCAGAGACGACACCTGCACATTGTTCATGTACCAATTATCAGGGTTCAGGTACACGTTTACCTGGTCCATCTTTTCAGCCACAGTCGATTGAAGGCTTTTGAGTGTCTCTGTTTTTGAGGTTATAGTTTTCTTTGCTTCACTCCACTCCTGACTGGCTGATTTATACCTGAAAAAACCAACAATGGATAATTACAGGAGCTTCATAATCACAACTCTGAGCTCCACCTCTGCTGGAAGGCCTCAATGTTCCTCTCCCTCTCTTCCATCTGTGCCTCCACTTCTCTCATCTGAGACTGTAGAGTATTCAGCTCTCCCTTTAAGACTCTCTTTCCTTCCTCCCCACCTGCCACCTTCTCCAGTGCTTGCAAGACCCTCTCTTCCCTCCCCTATCACAGAGTACAGTAATAGCTACATACAGTGGCAGGGCTTAGTGTAGTCTCACTTTGTCTTTCTCAGTGAGAGAGATGGCAATGCTGTGGGCCAGAGTGAGGAAGGTGGTGTAGGAAGAGGGGGAGAGGAGAAGGGAGGACAAGTGGTGTGGAGACTGTTCCATCACAGAGAGTGATGAGAGGTGGATATGAGCGGCAAGATCAGCTAGGGACTCCAGTTGGCTCTCTGTATTAGAATTACCTATAGACATGTGAAGATAAAGAGACAGGCTCACCAGATGTGACCCAACCGTGCTGCAGACTGCAGGTTTTCTCCCTCCACCACTTCTGGGCCACCTCACTCAGTTCTCGCTGGCCCCATGTCTGATAGTGGTCCACTACACTGCACCGACTGCACAGCATTGAGAATATCTCTTCCGACCCGGGATCAGATCTAGTTGCCCCATCGCTCGATGCTGTTTGCAACGGTATCGGAGAATGGGTCGATCGGTCAGTGTCCCAGACTATCACAACGTGGAGGTTGTGGTGGACAAGTCTAGCAATGGCCTGAGGTGTGACTGCCTTCTTGAGGTGGTCTTTTCTCAGCACATTCTGAAGTCGAATCAACTCAGTGTGGGTTAAGAACCCACTGTAAGAACCTGCAGGCAAGAATGGTTTAGAGAAGCCGAGTGGAGGATTTTGCCTGACCTTCACTCATGATCTTTGAGATGCTGGACCACATGTCTTTGTTATGGCATGGCTCAGCAGTGGTGGTTAGCAAGACAGTGGGAGAGGCTGATGTAGCAGCTGACAGACATGCCTTCTTCACAATATCCATCCCTCTCTTGCAACTGATCTCCAGTTCAAAGAGCTTAAAGGAAAACATCAGTTATTAAAGTTTTCAAGATTGATTGAGTCACTGTACCTGAGCTCTCATCATGTAGGCTACAAGTCTGCACAGGCTCTTTCTGCCACTGCCAGGAACTCCAAGAAGCAAGGCATGACATCCAGGGAGAATCTGATGTGAAGTGAACGGTGACAGAATCCAACAAAGGGTGGCATTAACCCCACCATTGCTCTGCAGAGTCTAGTTGCATGCTCCATGGCCTGCTGGAAAAGAATAAAATCTGGGGGAGGAACAAGGGAGGCAGGATTGTCCTGGTGCTCCTTAGCACAGTGTGCTGCATATCTCTTGATGTGGTTCTCTATCGCCCCCAGCACCTGCCCATCTCCTAGCTCCCTGTACACACAGGGGCTGCTGTGTGAGGATCGATAATGGATGGGGTTTACATAAGGCCCTACACCCACAGACCTATCAGCAGTTGTATCTTTCTTGTCCTCAGTATCTTCCTGTTCATCCTCAGAGCCACTGTCTGCACCTTCATCATCTGAGGATGCTTCACTTCTCGTAGAACTGGTAGGGCGCATGCTAGGAAGCTTGCAGAAGATCAGTGCTGCAAGTTCAGCATTTTGATATTAGAAGAATCTATCATGGAATGTGGATTTTAACCTGTGACGTCTTCTCCTCTTGTGATGACCTGATTGAGAGGGATCAGTTCTCCACTTGTTTCTCCCTGTCCTGTGCCATCAGTAGCGGCTGCCATCTGGGGGGCACGGGGCATCAGTGTTTGTAGGACATCAGCTCTAACTCCATCAGCCATGAGTTTAGACATGTTGAGTCCCACGCTCTGTGTGGCCATGCTAACACCTCTCCCTCTTCTCCCTGGTCGACCACCTGCAGTGGATATATACACCTTACATGACTTCCAGCTTGGTGCCACTATGTGTAGCTCACCATGCCCAGTTGAAGCTGCAGCCTTCTCAAACCCCACTCCGCAGAAGCAGTACTTCACACAGGTCTCTAGCAATCTCACAAACCAGGCACGGTCCCTACTCTCTGTCATTCGGTCAGCAAACACTCGTGTGTTTTCATGGCACCACAGTCTGACGAATCGGTGGAGAGTAGCCTGCACCTCTGAGCTGTCGTGCTGCTGCTTCTTTCCCTTCAGCTCCGACCTTATCTTCCTCCGGAGATTGCTCTCTTTCTTTACTGGAGGGAGGTGTACTGACGGCTTTGGTCTAGCTGTGCCTCTCCTTGAGTGGGCTGGCACAACACTGGAAGATTTCCGTCCACTCTTTTCTGGGATTCTCCTGGAAGATGACTTGGTACCAGTAGAAGGGGTAGCTCTGCGATTGAGGAGACCGAAGTGGGGTGAAGTAGCTGTGGTTTTGGCATCAAGTGGCATCAGAATGAGTCCCTTGAACACATCTATCAGGTGTTGGAGCGAAAAGAACCACTCTGGGTGAGCAGGGGACGGATGCAGTCGCGCACACACACTACGAAAAGTTGCAACTGATGCACAACTCAGTCCTTTTGCAAGAGTCTCCGGGTCTCCAATGGCAGCATTGGGGAATTTCTTGAACCACATCTGAACAGTGGTGGAGAAGATGGTGTGCAGGGCCTGGTCTGAGAGCGGGAAGAGAGGGACGGGGTGGAAGGAACCGAGGAGATGGGCGAGGTGAGTATACTGGTGTCCTGGCAAACTTGAAGCAAGGTACTGGATGTTGCTCATGTAGCACACCGATTCATCAGGGAAGGTGAAGAGACAGCTATGACGCGAGGCAAATGAAACTAGCTGAGTTACTGGAGTGTGGGAGTCTTGAGGGTTTTCACGATAGCTCAAGTGCAGGTCATCGAGAAAGAAGAGGCAGTTTTGTCCTGGAATCCCAATCTTTCTGGACCCCCACTTCATCTTGTCCACACGCGATACCTCAAGGGCCTTGTTACAGAGAGCAGTGTGGAGTTGGGGGGCCGTCAGAGAGCATGTGATTGGGAACCTTGCCAGAGACAAGTTGGACTGAAGAAGAGACTGAGGGAAAGAAAGGTTTTCACATTATCTTTAAGGTTAATGCCATCCCTCTATGCAGTGCACACTGCCTACCTCAATGAAACTGGTCTTCCCTGAACCTCTGTCTCCAAGCAAGAGAACATTATGACCGTAGGAGAGATACATTTCTGCAATGTAGGCCACTCGACTGAGCTCAGATGTGGGGATGTAACCGTTGCTCTTTGGAGCCAGTCGACTCTTGCGCTTCGACCAGTGCTCAAACCTGTACGTCTTTAGGTCCAGGTAGTAGTCAAACACACTGCCTTCTTCAGGGAAAGAGACAGACATTGGCAGGTCGTTGATCTGCTTCAGAGCAAACTCATTGAATGAGTCCAGCTCACTAGTAGGGAAAGAGTGAGGTTACCCACATAGTGATCTGAGGACGATGGTAATACCTGAATGGGATGTATGCTCCAATGGACCAGATGAAGGCAAAGGTGAGAATGCTGAGAGTTTGGGTCTCCACTGAGTCGAGGTTGGACGGAGAGAAAGAGAAGTCCATCCCCAAGGGAGTTTGGTCAGGAGTCATGTGATCATCAGGGGTCAGTGGAGGTAATGTGTCAGTCAGTTCAGCCATGCTGGAGGCCTGAGAGATTGCACTGCCGCATCGCGAGCTAGTGAGACTTCCAGCAACACTGCTGCTCCTCAGACTGCTGGTGCTGCGAGACCCATAGCCTGAGTACGTAGCCGTGTCTTCTCTTGTTGGGCAGTTTCTCTCCAACATGGCTGACAGCAGAATGAGCAGGGTGGAGGTCTCAGCTATGCCACGCGATCTTTGCTCTGCATGTGAGGTATACTGGTGGCCGTAGTGCTTAGAGCACACTCTCTCCAGGTAGTCCAGGCTCTCCGGAACCATGGTTTGCAGAACATTGGCAAGGAAGGAGATGCTGCAGGGGAGGATGCTCTAGGGCAGTACTTATTATTACTCTAATGTACCTCATTCCAGTTAGGTCATGCTGAGTGGGAGCTTTGTCCAGCCAACTGTCCACCAGCATATCGTGGGCGAGGGTTTCAGAAGACCAGTGGAGAAGTCCACAATAGCCAACCAATCCAGGTGAGAGGGTAGCAAGGGGACCAGGCTTCAATAGCAGGCGGCAGTTTGAGGGGATTTTAACCCTTTCCATGCCAGGCAAACACAGTCCATCGTCTATGTACAAAGAGAACATCAATGTGTTTTGCAGCTTAGCAAACTTTGCCACCTGAGATGAGTGTAGTGATTGTGCCAAGATGTGAGGGGGAGAGGGGCCCATCCAGAACTATCCAATGAGGACTGGAGGCCTTCTCAAAGGTCTTGATGTGCAGCAGTAATCTGGAGAGTATGCCATTGATCCACTGCTCCCTGCCATCATCATCAGTACACCAGCCACCAAACAGCTACAAATTGCAAGATTTGTGTAACCATTTCAGTGTACAGTTCATTTGGCCCAAATCTCGAGCTCACCTGTTCCCAGGAGTAGGCTGCAGGGTTGATGACAGTGATTGATGGGGGAGGTCTTCCCATACGAACACAGGCAGATGCCAAGGTGTGGTAGCACGTGCTGATCCCACTCTTACTTGGGCCCAAGAGAATGGTGCAGCTGTACCGACCTAGACTCTTGTGGAGCTGCAGAATCTGAGGATTTCATGACTTAACAAGAAATGCTAAGATTGGCTGAATGCTGCTCACTTTGTTGGTGACTTCTGGGCTGATTTGGAGATGTCCTTCGCTCATTTCTTCCTCCACTGCCTTTGCCAGTTCCCTCTCCCAGTTCTCCCAGTTTTCCACTGTCTCACCATTGAATAGGTGAGAACTGACAAGGATCTCCAGGTCAGTGGTCTTTTCAGGAGGAACTATAGGAGCTGTCACCCCCAACACTGCTCTGGCCGCTACCTCTAACTACATACACACCAGATTAAACTAACATGATGCAGTTTTGTCTTTTACCTCATGAGCAGCCTCTGACTTGTAGTCGAAATCACCGCTATTGCTGTGCAGGAGTTTTGCTGCAAGATTGATGACCTTCTGCAACCACTGCAGGCCAAAACTATGCCCAACACTCAGCTGAGTCTGAAGCTGTTCTGACACACCAACTAGCAATCTACTGAGGTGGTAGGCTGATGAAAATCCATGGCTCAGTAGCAAAACTTCAACCACGAGCCTTTCGTCTGGTGTCATACAGACTATGCTTCTTAGTCTTGTGTCACTCAGCTTGCTTGACTTGTTTGCATGGAGAAGAATACAGCAGGCAAAGTTGGGGTTGACGGACAGGGTTTTCCCCATGAGTTCCAGTGAGAGTGGGCTCGGAGAACTAGAAGACAAGGGGAGTGTTCTGTACCAGTCCAGACGTGATGAGACAACGCGAGGAGAGGGTGGAGAGAGATCTTCATCTGGCAGCTGTGTTGGCCAAACTGGAATTACAAATAGTGGGCCCTGTTCTCAATAGTATACCTCTGTTGATTGCTGAGTGAAGCAGACGGCCAGAGCAGACTTTAGAGTGTAAAGATAGTGCCTCATCTTGAGCTGGACGGCAGTGGGCAGACAGTGAGACTCTCCCAGAGAGAGGACAGAGCCACTGGAGAGTGCAGTGTGCAGCAGGTGAAGCAGAGAGACAGCAGCTGTGAGATGACAACAAGTGTGGTGGTAGTGGTGCCTGCCCATCACCTGCAGGATCATACACAAGAGTATATAATGGGAACTAGAATGAATGTGTTAACCTTTGCTGCTTCCTTGATGGTTGCTGTGTTCTGCTCTCCACTGACACATGGGAATGAGTGCTGGGCAAAGGCAGATACGGTGGCTACAACTCCTGATTCCATACTGGGTGTCAAGACAATCTGAGGGGCCGGGCTGTAATATTCGAACCCTAAGGCCACTGAACACCCCCCAGCATTCACAAAACAGGGGGTCGGTGGTGAAATGTGCAGTGGGTCCCTCCCAGCTCTGTAAGTATGTCCATCAATTAGAGATGAGGATGAGGGTTGGCGGGAAATTTGTTGGGTTGGAGGATCAGACGGGGTCTGACTTGTTCTCGGATGACTCTCAAGGGTGGTGCTAATATTCGAGTCAGCCAGTGTACTGGCTGGAGAGCTGGCTCTAGATTCTTGCACACTAGGAACTTCATGTCTCTCAGTGGTATGGTGCAGATGGAGCTGCCACGCTGCATGTCGGTCGCTGGACTCCAGAAGAGACTGAGCGAAGTCACTTTTCCTCCTCAAATAGATGACAAGGCTTCTGAGGACGTGAAGAGTTCTGAGAATGTTCTGTTCATCTTCAACTTGTTGCTGAGTTTGTTGCAGCCTCAGTAGCAACTGAATTGTATTCTCAAGAGTTCTCTTCAGATCTGACCTGTATGTGAAATATGAGTATCTCCACTGACACAACAAGGAGAAAAGACAGACCATATTGACTGTGTATTCGCAGCATCAGTTACAGACTTCAGTAGTCTATGAGACCAGTGGATATCCAAGGCCAGGAGAATATTTTGCTCTACATTTCCCTCCAACCACTCCAAGACTTCCTGAACAGTATCAGAAGTTAGTTGCTGGCCAGTGAGGGTGTGGGGTAGAGTGGCCAGGCAGTCTGTCAGTCTGCTAGCAAGAGAGAACTTAACAGCTTGCTCGAGACCAGCCAGCCACTCCACCCCAGCTTTCTTCTCCAGAGCCAGGGGGAGAACAAGTGGCAGTAGTTCCCCTAGTCTTCCCTCCACTCCGGTTATCTGGTACCCTATTAGAACTGGGACCATCATCACTGTAACTGATTGGTTTGTGCTCTCACCTTGACCTGAATCTTGGTCAGAGCCGAAAGAGGTCTCGATGTAATGTAGATTCACAATAGAAGGGAAGACCCTGCCAATTAGTGGGATGATTGGCAGTGGATCTCCTCTGCAGGAAATAGCTTTTAGTTTCTCTCTTTGAGTGAGGTACCCCAGCCTGGGCCACTGGGATTCTGCTTCCTGCAGTCTTGGATGAAGCTTCAGCATCACTGTTTCCTGCGAACAGCAACAGATATGTTTACACTCAATGAGCCACAATAGAGTATCTACCAGGCATTGCAGAACAGTCTTGAGTTTCTTCCTGAGCTCAGGTCCCTGCAAGTCTCGGACCCCCTTTCTCCCACGGCTCTTGCTGAGCAGCGAGAACAGTCGTGGGTCTCCGTGGATGCTGTACATGATTTCCTGCATGTGGCTACTGGCTGACTGGAGCTGCTGAAGACCAATTGACTTGCGGGACAAAGGCTTGGTGTAGAGAAATAGCTCCAGCAGATCTTGCCACTGAAAACAAAAACAATGTGTATTCACAAGCATTTCTACACTGATAAACTATTGAGTACCTGACTTTGGCAGTGCAAGAGAAGACGAAAGAGCTCGCTGACTTGGCAGAGGCTGGAGCGAAGTAACTCCACTTTCTTCTTCAGTCGGCCAAGATGAGGAGAAGAGAGTATGTTGTTTAGCTCCAGCACAGCAGCCTCGATTTCTCTCCTTAGCGGCTCTCCTCCCTTAACACTCTGCAGCTGCTCCTTCTCAGTCTCCTTGGCTGCAGTGTCTGGGGAGTCTTGAAAGGTGATTGTCGTCTGGCGCTGTGAGCTCCCACTGGGCGGAAGACAGAAGGAGTAGCGCTCGACAGCAGTCTGACAAAGGTCTATCGTCCTCCCCTCCCAAATCTTCTCCATTGAGACAAACTATAGATGGAGAGACACATGATCAGTTTGCCTTTTTTTTCCAATCCTCACCTTTTCCCTGAGTCTGCTCTGCTGTGAGGCAAGGCAGTGGACTTCAGAGATGAGGTCACTGTACTTGCCGGGGTCTCTGTCTAGAAAGAAATGGAGGGTGTAGCTCTGCCGTGGGTCGTACTGCTCGTTGAACCCAGCAAAGATTGTGTGCCAGTGAGATGTCTGAATCACAGAGATCACTACTATTATTAGTGGGGGTCGGTGTTGGGTATAATATACCTGTATGTCTCTGGAGGCTAGTAGCTGCAGTGTGGACATGTTGGTGTGCATTCTCCCCACGCTCTCTCTCCACTGCTCAAGCACTGGATCAGTGAAGGGAAGCTTGTTTCCCAGCTTGTCACAGACAGCCCGCCACTCATTAACCTTCACACATTATACACATACTGTAAACTATCAGCCACATACTAGAGGTTGGAACTCACTTTCTGCTCCACATATGCCATGTCCAGTTTTTTGAAAGGCACGCGAGACCAGTCAAAGTAACAGCTGTCAAACTGTCTCCGATACTTCCATAGCTCTTGACGGGCGTACAGCACATCAAAACAACTGCAGAGGGAGGAGAAATCAACCAACACAGTAATGGACTCATAACTCACTGGAACATTCGAGAGAGGTCATGGTGCCTGCCAGTGATGGCCTCCTCCCATTTTGACAGCTCCATGAGGCGGCCTCTGAAGAGATGCATCTCCTCCAGAGTTGACTCCAGTTGCAGCAGCAGAGACTGGGGAGATGCTGAGGGGTCAACGAACTCCCCTACACAGATTGATGCCACTAGCTGCTCTAACTGTTCCTCCAGAACCTGTGGCAATCAAACATCAGCTACACTGAACACACATCAAGCTCATTGATCACAACTCAGGAGGCAGGGTTAGAACAGGAAGAAATTTTGGGGAAGTGAACCCACCAATATGCTCTCCTGAAGACCCTGAGCCTTGATGGGAGTCTGTTTGTTCACGAACTCTCCTCCGTCTACCAGACAGGCCTCAAACTCTCCCCACACCTCCTGCAGTCTCTGCAGGGTCTCTCTGGCCTCCTCAGAGATGGGGATCCTGTACTTCCTGAGAGTGGTGTGGACGTCTGCAACTCTCTGAGTGTTGGCAGCCTCTCTGCCATGGAAGGCCTGGCTTTCACGCAGACTGTGTGCATACTGCACAAATCCTTCCAAATCGTAGCGCTTTGACAACAGCATCTGCAACAGAAAAGTCAGCACATGAAACTATCAAGCCCAAGGCTCCATCAACCCTACTATACTCCTTACAATGATATAGACAACAGCAACCTACTCTTTGGCACATAATGGTTATATCTAACAGATATACTTGTGTGTGTTTGGCTGCATCTTTGAGCAGTTGAGTTGCCACGTCCAGTGCCTGGGCAGCAAGAGACTGCTGGAGTCTCTCCATTGTTTGTTGGAGCTGAGGCTCCAGCTGGGAGGCCACCTGAACTGTGCTGATGGCGATGAGAGAGTGTGAGGTGGAGAGGAGGGGAGGGAGGCGGGACACCCGAGATAGAGCTACATGGAGCTCTCCAAACACCGTCTAGATTGGATGAATAACTTAATTATTAGTTGACTATTGTGCAAGAACTGACTTCAAAGTTTTCAGCAGTCATGTCACTGATCTTGTCTTTCTTACACCTGGAGATGAGAGACTGGGTGTGTTCCAGCCACACGTACTGCTGGCAAACTCCAGACACTTCACATCTCAGGCCATCCAGAGCCTCATGTAACCTCTTTGACAAACTCTGAAGCACTGGACTGAATAGAAGATAGAGATGCAAAAAGAAAGACTGGCTGACTCACTCTTGCTTTAGCTTCTTCTGCATGTTGTGTGGCACAAGAGGACTGCTAGTCGTGGAATACTCTTCCCTTGCTCTGATTTCACTGCAGGTTTGAGCGTGGACGTCCTCCAGTCGAGATCTTGCCCGAGAGCTCTCTGGAACACTACCAGAAACAGCACCACTGCCTCCCACTGCACCAGAAACAGCATTAGAAATCCCCAAATTTCTCCATGGGTCCACTACTTACGACTGATTCCTTTTAGTACTTGCAGAAGTGGTTTGTAGACCCTTCCACCAGTGCCAGTTGTCGTCACAGTATCGCCTTCACCAGTGGGAAGGTGGGAAGGCTCTGCTTTTGTATGGATGGCAGTGGATGTGGTGGAGGTTGTGGAGATGAGGTCTATGATACTTCTCAGAGGAGTCGAGAGAAGCTGCACAATCTTCTCTATGCCTGGTTGCGTTACTAACCCACCTGAACAAGGGAACTCGTGATTACAGAGGCACTTCATATAATGCTGACACTTGCCTTTCTCTGCAATTTTTAGTTCCACCATCATGAGGGCATTATTTTTCCCCACACCCTCAGATTGCTCCTCGACAATTGAGGTACTGCTCTCAAAAGAAGTGGTAGAGCTAGTGTCAGAGACATGACTGGTGAGCTGAAGAATATCTTCCACCCATTGGCAAGCTGACTGTCTGGTTTTTTCCAAGAGACAAGCAGCCATCATTTGCTCAGCCAGACACACGAAATCGCCGAGTCTGCTAGCCCTATACCTTGCTATTCCTAGCCTACGTTCGAGCTCAACATGCTGAGCCACCTGCACGCTGATAGGTGAATCAGACACAAACGGTTGATGCTTTTTCTCCTCCTCAAGTTTTTCAGCTTTCTGTTGTGTGGTTCTTACAGCCTCTGAGACAACACGCTTACAGTACTTGAAGTACCGTTGGAGCAATCTGTGAGTCTTTGCTTCCGTCTCTTCTCTGGTCTTCTCAATAGCATTGGCCGAGTAGCAAGCAAGTGGTGTGAGTGCTAGAGTCTGAAGGTTTAGCAGTTCTGTGTTTAGTTTGTGGATTTTGTCAATAGTTTCGTGGAACTCTGGGAAAAATCGCAGGCCAACTCGATCGACCTCTGTTAGGAGCCGCAGAAACTGGCGATAGCAAACATTGTGGCGCCAGTTGTGAAACATCTTGCGTGTCAGGAATTTCCTGAAGAAGGGGACCTGTTGACAGAGTGAGAAGAGGCCGGCTTCGCGCAGCCAATCTGCAAAGCTCTGCAGGTCGGAGTTTCCACCGGGCTGCACGTGGAGGATGCCAAACTTTGAAATGACGTAGTGCTCGGGGTTGGCTCTGGTCTTGGGGACCACTGTAAGACTGTAAGGGTTCCAGGGGGAGCCCGGGCTGCAGTTGAGGTAGACAGACTCGGCCCCAGCCTGCAAGTTCCCAGTCGCAAACGCTGCAATCACATCATACGCTGTGTGCAGCTTTGATTCTGGAGTGGTGTTCCTTCCTGGATTATCAAACTGGATTTTTCTTCTGATTTGTCTACCAGCACAAGGCTGCCTTTCTGTCTGTGGGTAAACAGGAGAAAGAAGGGGTTTTGTATCATGCTGGCATTCAGGCGGGGAGATAAGGGGAGGCGGAGGAAGGAGTCGATGAGTGGGTGACAGGGCTTCCTTGGACCCCCGAGTCATCTCATGTGACACAACTGATGCAGCAGGTATCAAGTCACTCAGCTGGAGCTCAGGTCCTCTGAAAGTTGCCGCAATTTGCGTGGGAGAGTACGTGAGTAACTTTGCCAGCCCAGAATCCAATGACACAACCCTTTTTCTGGCTTCCTTTTTTCTCCGTGTCCTTGGTATGTCAGTGTTCAGGGACATATTGTGGCTAGTGTGCCTTCCCTGCTTCTTACATTGCTCTACAGCCTCAGGGAGCAAGGCAGTCAGAGGTTCTACCAGTTCCGATGGATCGTTCAAGCTCTCCGCATGCTGCAGGCTGCGGCGTACATAGTGCTGAATGCTTGGCTCACAAGATAGCATCTCACGCTCAGATTCAGACAGCTTGGAGCAGTAGTCCACCACCTCTTTCCAGGCTCTGTCGAAAGAAGTTCTGGACTCATATACAGATTTGTTCACTGCTTTCGTCTGCTCGTTCAGTGCAGCAACAAAGAGACGACTCAAGCAATTCTTTGGTGATGTGTCTGCATCTTCGGGTGAAGTTTGCAGAGGACACAAAGCCTGGGACTGCAAAAACTTGGGTTCAGGTGTGGCCATTTTGTTTGGCTGTTTCCATAGCGATAATATATGCTCCGCCCCCTACACGTCGCGGTGGAGCACGCATGCGCATGAACAACTGAGACAAAGTCGTCCATTATCTTTTTGGCGTAGAGTTTGAGAGTCGGCGGCCACTGTGCGCAGTGGCAAAGATGGCACTAGCTGTCTTTATAGCTACTTTACTGCTCTGCTCTACTGTACTGGGTCAAGAGGCCTGCCGAGGTGAGTTTTAGCAACAGCGCGAGCGGGCGCGGGACAAAAAGTGGGAGGGGCTGGCCAGCAGATCTTCCCCTATACGTGTAGATGGAGAATTCTACACTAACGCAAACATGGGGTGTCAGTCTTGTTCTGCAGCGTGCGAAGACCGATGGGGAGACAGCTATTGCACTGGTAATGCACTGTCAACAATCCCCGAGCTAGCGGCATACGATTTTCTTACTTCTACCCGTGTAAAATAGGGCCGGACAGCGAGGACTGCGTGTCACGTTGTGGGGTCTACGAAGAGAACGGCCCTCCTGTTCCCGTACTCAGCGGTGCCGGTCTGTACGTGGAGGACGGAGATCACAACGAGATCTTTCTTATGTCTGAGGCCGAGATCACTCTCGTCACGCGGGACACCACCGACTTTCAGCAGGTCCTTTTGAACGCCACGTACCTCTACCCAGGTGTCCAGCAGTCGTACTCCAATGGAAGTGAGTGCAGTGCAGAAGGCAAAATACAATGTCAAAGTTAAATTTGTTTTCTCCAGCTCTAAAACTCGTGGGGTCTGCATCTGTGGGCGAATACACTATGGTATAGCTCATGATTTAGCCATTGTTGCTGTTTTTGAACGAATCTCATTGGCCTCTGTAGATGTTCCGCAGTATAAGGTTTTCAGTGGACCACTCTCATGGGGAGGAAGAGCTCGACTTGCAAGATCGACGGATCATGTTTGAGATATCAGACGGGAGGCAGTGGAGTGCTCCAGCCTTTGCCACCATCACCATTGTCCCTATCAATGACAACACTCCTGACATTATCCTCGTTCCTCGCGGAGAGGTGTGCAATCATTTGGACCGAATTAGTTTTACGACCTATTTTCATGCATATAGGCATTTGAGGAAGGATCTACCAGCAGTGTTGAGCTGCTGGAGGACATGGTTCTGATGGATCTAGACCAACAACAGAATATCACAGAGGCCAAGGTGCCGTGTTTTCTTCCTCTCTCCCTCTCTCCTTACCACCCAAGTTGTTGAAGTTGCTTACATATATTCCCAGAGAAATCATGAATAATAACAACAGTATGAAATTCACACCTCATCTGCCACACACATTCTCTAATTTTGTAGATTGAAATCAGTGGCCGTTGTGACTCTCTCTCTGAGAACATAACAGTGAATATCCCTCATGGAAGTGGCATAGTTCAAAACTCAACAGGGCCTTGCATAGTGCTGACTGGGAGTGGAACATTGGAGACTTACAGACAGATACTGTTGTCAGCTAGGTAGGTCTCTGCCCCATGCAGCCACCAACTCTCTTACGATGTACACTGCTGCTAGGTATCATGATGGAGCAGAAGAACCTGACTCTAGTGACAGAGTTGTGGTGTTCACTGTATCTGATGGTGTGTTCGATGTAGTTGCAAATATCAGCCTGAGAATCACGACAGTTGATGACAACCCAACAATACTCATTGTCAATGGGAGCGGAAATTATGCCTACACTGAAGGAGGTTCCCCCACTGTGTTAGCTGGTCTCTCACTGGTTGACGAGGATTCTGGCAACAGTTTTGTCGTAGTTAACAGCGTGACTGTTCAGATTGTGAACGGATCTGAGAATGAGTTTCTCCAAGTCTCTTCTAACGCAGTACCAAGCTTCACTGTAAGCCAAAAACTTTTAATCAGCGTGTAAATGTGTACGGATTTGCCACGTTTAGGTGGTGGGTGGAGGACAAGAGCTGATTCTGCAGGGACCAGCACCACTGCAAGATTTCCAGCTACTGCTGCAGACTACCCCTCCCACATACAGCCAGGAACCCTCAACTGAGCCACCTTGTCCTCTCCAGAGAGCCATCTCTGTCTCAGTCAACAGCACTGGAGGGTAAGTAAAGACCTCCCATCATGCCTGTAATAGCTTTAATCTTATCCTTTCAGACATGGTGCTCAGTACCTTGATACTCTGCTGGCTGTGGTAGTCACTCCCCTTGACTCTAATCCTCCAGTGGTCACTGCCAGCAGTCTCCAACTCACCTACACTGAGAACACAATGTTGTATGTGTTGGAGGGAGTGGCTCTGAACGATTCGGACCAGAATTGTCAGAACCCACTCATCATCGGTGCTCGGGTGGAAATAACCACTGAAGCAAGTGATAATGCTGAGGAGATCCTAGACGTTAGTAAATGCTACAATATTCTGATAGTCTGGTACATGTATTAGAGATTCTCTCCTCTGCAGATTGGCTATAGTGACATCAGTTGGGTCTCAGGCAACTGTGGAAACCCAGACGCTTCTACTGAGTTACAATGGTCCACCTGCACATCCGCTGGAGGCCAATCTATCCTGATGATATCAGGGGCTGCCCCAATATCAGTGTATGAGGCTCTTTTGAGCAGTGTCCGGTATTCAATCAGTGCCATTGAACCAGACAAAGAAAGGCCAGAAAGGCAACTCGAGGTAAGTATGATACTCCATTGAAGGCAGTTTCCTAGTTTTAAAATGGTACATTTTATACCATCAGTTTTAAACTGGTATGTATTTATACAGGTGACAGTGTGGGATCCAGGGTATAACCCCGGTAATAATCTGACTCTCCACATCAGTGTTATTTCCGTCAATGATGAGCACCCCAGATTGGACAATACAGTTCCCACAGTTACCTACAGGGAAGGAGGTGGACCAGTGAACCTGCTGAGTTCCACTGCTACCCTATACGATGACGACAACTGCCCCGAGCATCAGTTGGTGTCTGAGATTCGCCTCAGAGTTGCTAGCTTTGTCCCTAGCGAAGATACACTGTTGGATGGAGAGGGGCGGGAAATTGCCTTTGGCCTGAATGGTTCGTTTGAGTTTGGGTCTGGAGTTGGCTCCGGTTTCACCTCTGGTTTTGGAGACTGGGAAACGGAGCCTCTTCAACCACACCACGTCACTCTCACGTGCGACCAATCCTCATACCCTGACTGCTACAACAACCTGCTGCGAAGTCTCCAGTACAACAACACAGCTGATGAGCCTTCATCCACCAACCACACCATCACTATCGAGGTTTGTAAATGACATCACAACTCACCCCCAACTTTAACATCCTCAACTTTTTATCCTTTCTTGATTCACAGGTTGAAGACATGGGAGGGCTTGTTCTAGAGGTTCAAGTGGAGATTGTCATTGAGTTTGTCAATGATAATGATCCTGAACTATTGCTGGACGGCAGTAACTATCTCAGAGACTACCAAGTCGATTTCTTTGAGGGTCAAGACCACCTTGGTGGGGCAGACCCTGTTTCATTGTCTGATAATTTGCTGATAGTTGACAATGATGCTGACCCCCAATTTTTATCATCTGCTACTATCAACATACAAGACAGTGAGAAAACATGTTCAATGTCAAAAATTTTGTGTTACTAAACTTTTTTTTATTTCTCAGGTCAAAACGAAGACATTTTGATACTTCCAGAAGCTGTTATAGATTCGTCAGCACTCAATATTTCTCTAATGGATACTCAAATAACTGCCACTGGAATAGCACTAGTGGAGCATTACGTGGATCTTCTGTCTAATGTGATGTTTGTCAACAATGCCGATGAGCCAGGGAGAACAAACAGGACAATTGTAATTGAGTTGGTTGATGACAGGGACTTCCTCGTTAGCGCCACTGTCTTTGTCACAATCATTCCAACAAATGATCCTGCCATCTTCAATTTCAACAGAAGTGTTGTCATCTTTGATGAAATGAGCGGGATGCCAGTGAACCTGATAGGACCAAATGATACCTTGATTGACCCCGATGGAAATTTCCTTGCCTGGGTCACTGTCGAAATCGGGCCATCCATCGATGATATGGACGTCCTGTCTGTTGATCTTGGGACTAGTGATCTAGCAAGTACCAATTCTGACAACAACATGGTTCTCACCATCACTGGAAATGATGATTTTTCAGTGTACAACACAGTGCTACGGAGCCTCATGTTTGACAACCAGGGACCTGGTCTCAGCCTCAGGAATCGCAGCATCTACATTGTGACATTCGATGGTGAAACTGAGTCTCCGCCCACTCTGATTACAGTCACTATTGATGCCTTTGATGACAGCCCAGTCTGTTACTTCAACTACATGGTCAGTAATGCTGTAGCTTCGTCAGTACAGTAGAGTGTTCATTTCTTCCCTCCCTCAATTTAGGCAACAACGTCAGTGGCTGTAGAGTTTCTGGAAGAGAGTGCTCCAATTCTGATTGCTTCAGGCTTCCGCTTGAGGGATTATGACTCACCAGACACCCTGATCACTGATCTTAGAGTTACACTCACTCTTAGAGAGGCCATTGACGGAGATAGTGAGGGAATTATGGCAGAGGTGACTGGAGGTGTGATAATGACTGAGGAACAGACTACTGAAGAAAACACAAGAGAGTACACGCTCTCCAATGGGTCTAGCCTCAGTCAATATGAACAGGTGCGTAGACACTATCTCTATACAGTCTCTTCATATTACCAAATGTTTCATAATGCTAGGTTCTGCGGACGTTGAGCTATTTCAATACTGAGACTGAACCAAGAGATAGTGTGAATCGCCAGCTCTCCATCTCTGTCAGTGATCCGGGGTTCCAGCCCTGTTCAGTGGATATCTCCATTCTCAATATTCCTGATCCTCCAGTAATACATCTCCCTGAGAAGTAGGCTTCAAAATACTTGATCTGCACATTTTAACTTGGTTTTTTCACATTCGCAGCTACACTGTGGCTTATGCGGAGGACTCTATTGGCATATTTCCACTCAACACATCAGATTTCTCAGTTTCAGATGACGACAGCGTTTTTCTATTTCAGGCCACCTTGACAGCAGGTATGAGAATAAAACTATAATTATATACATTACATAATATTAGCATGGAGTAGCTTTAACTATCAAAACTGTACTATAGGGAGTGCTATGGGTGTCAGTGACCAGTTCTTAGCCACTGGAAATGATATGCTCCGTGTTGATGGGTCAGGCAGCAACCAACTTACCACCACAGCCATTGGGTCACAACAGTTTTTCACACTGCGAGACGTGTTCGTCGATTTCTTGAAGACAGTGATGTATGTCACCGACGACCAAACTGGATCTTCAGAGCATAGCATATCGCTAGTGGTCCAGGAATTTCCCCTTGAATCCATGCCTCCTAGTCTCCCAGGGTTGATAAGAGTGGTAGTCCTGCCTGTGAACGATAGACCAGTTCTTCTGTCCACTCAGAGGTTCGAACATAATCTTACCGACTACCTTCCTCAGTCAGCTAATGAGGGGTTCACCCCGTCATTTATTATTGACAACACCAATGTGCTGGATATTGATAGTGTTACACCAGCCTTTGTTGGTGTGGCTATTACTGCCGTCACAGACAATGGCAGAGGTAGCTGGATGGTGTGGGATGAGGGGACATGGGTCCCTTTATTCTTTGTGTCTGATTGCTCCCCTCAACTGGTCTCTCCTGATGAACGAATCAGGTTTGTACCATCTGCTAATCACAGTAAGACTGCCACTCAGGCATCAATAGTATACCGAGCCTGGGATGGCACCTCACTAATTGAGTGTGATGGGGACATTCCTGTTTTTTCAAACCAATCAGCAGTCAGTGCTGAGAGCGAGACATTCACCTACCACATAGAGTATTTAAATCGAGCCCCAGTCATAACCCTGGATCAATACACCCTGCCGAATACACTGGAAGACTCTCCGAGTGATGCTGTAGTGGTTGGAACTATCACTGAAACAGTGGCCAGTGATAGTGACGATATGCACCTTGGATTAGCCGTAACCAGTGCAGACTCTAGTAATGGAGTATGGGAGTATCAAAGTATGGGAATGTGGGTTGAGTTCCCCACATGGCTTTCACCACAGTCCCTACTGCTTTTGGCTAACGATAAGCAAATCAGATTCGTAGCAAACTCTGATTTCTTTGGAACCGCATACTTCAATGCTTTAGCATGGGACATGAGTGGCAACATAAACAATGCTGCAGCATCTGATCGTTACACTGGTGCCTTTTCCACTAATACCACTACCATCTTCATAGATGTTGATAGCATCAATGACCCACCCGTGGTTGAGGTAGGCGTGCCAGTAGTGGAATATACTGAAGGTGGCCCGAGCATTCAAATCTTTAGAGATCTCAGCATATCTGACGTGGATAGTGAAGAGCTTGAATGGACAGAAGTAGTTTTGGACTGCCCCATGTGTTCCCATTTTGATGAAGGTAGTGGGGATATAGGCTCTGGCATGAGCTTGGACTCCAGCTCAACAGATAAAATTCTCACTCGCCACGCTCCACCAAACTTCCTACCTAGTGTGGTATACAGTGACTCAATGCGTACAGTCCTCAGAGTTCAGTCAGTTGTAGGCGGCTCTCCTGCAGAGTTTGTGGTATACCTAGAGTCTCTGCACTTTGCTAGCACCAGTCGAGAGCCTTCCAATGCCCCACGTACAGTGGGCCTGAGAGTAAGTGACAGTCTCAACACCTCCAACATTGCTTCAGTGAACATTTCAATAGTTTTGATCAACGACGAACCGCCAATGCTAACATTACCCTACCCTAGAATCACCTGGACTGAAGACTCGGGTAATCTCCAGATCTTTACATCTCCAGTTACAATTACTGATCCTGATAATAGGTATTCCCTTCTGGATAATGCCACACTTGAACTTCGAAACTACGATCCGAACTTCGAAAGCCTGTCACTCAATTGCTCACAATTTGGACTGCTCTGTAGCTACAACGATGGAGTAGTTGACTCTGCAGAATAAGCAGAGCACAGAGGTGTACCAGCAGGCAATCCAAGAAGTGTATTACGTCAACTCTGACCCAGAGCCTGAAGGTCATGCAAGGGAAGTGCACATCTCAGTCTCTGACGGACTGTTTTCCAGTCCAGTGGTACGACTGTTGATTGATGTGGAGCTGATCAATGATCAAATCCCTGTCGCAACGGTGGACCAAAATCAAGTAATATTCCAGGAGCCTGACACTAACCCCATCACCACTAGCATCCAGTAGCTCCTGATTTAATGATCACTGATGACGATTCTGGCAGTTTTCTTCTCCACTCGGCCACAGTAACAATATTAAACCCTCAAGATGGCACCAGCGAGGGACTAAGGCTACCGTCAGGGGAAACACCCTCAATCAACATCACAGGCCAAGATCACTACTCGCTGACTATCTTCCACGAGGGGGGCATTCCCCTCATGGCTCTGCAAGATGCAGTTCGTGAAGTGGAATATTTCAATTCAGCCGAACAGCAGCATGAGACCACCCGTACCATTCAGGTGGTAGTAAGTGATGCTCTAACTGACGATGGAGTCCAGAGCAGTATCCCCATAGAAATACTAGTGACTTTTGTGCTGGTTGATGATTTGCCAGAAGTGAGACTAATGGACAATATTCTGATGTATAGTGAGGCTCAGAGCCCACAGCAGTTGGCTGTGGCCGTAGGGGCAAATATCATTGATGTTGACAGCACAGAACTGTCAAGACTAGATGTTACACTCTTTGCTGATGCAGCAATAGACCTCTCAGGTGACAGACTCGATGTAAGTCTAACTGAATTTGAAGGAATCATGATAAGCGTGCCCACAGTCAACACAACAATTGTGTTAATGGGTGAGGCCAGCCTTTCAGCCTACACCACTGTTCTGAGAACTCTCACCTACCAGCATACGGAGCAAACAGGAGATCCAGACGCTGGAGTGCGTACTATAACAGCCACGCCATACTCGGTATCTGGTGACCCAGGTATAGCAGACAGTGTGATGGTGGCCTTCACTGCAGTCAACAATGCTCCAGTAGTTGACTTGAATGGGGATATGCCAGGGCTGAATGGCAGCGTTGTCTTCCAGGAGGAGAGAGCATCGCCTTTACCACTGACAGCAATGGGGGCCGATATCACTGATGTTGACAACCAAAACCTGCAATACATGGTAATAGAGCTGCTCAATAGACCAGACGGTGAACTTGAATTTATTTCTGTCAGCGATACCACACCTGGCCCAGGGACAGAATATTTTTCGAGGATAGAACTGAGTGGTCCATTACCTATATCAGATTTTGAGGCCACCCTGTCAATGTTGACTTACCACAACCTGGCGGATGAACCAGACACCGAGACCAGGATTGTGAGTGTGGAAGTCAGCGATGGAGAGTTGAGTGGCCGGGCACAAGTGGAGATAGTCATAGCACCACAGAATGATCCACCATCAGTGACTCTTGGTGCTAGTGAAGTTGTTTATGTGGAGGGTGCAGTGTCAGTGAGAATAGCCGGCGGAGCACAAGTGACTGATCCAGACAGCCTCATATTAGGCTACAGAGTGAGACCAGAGCAACAATTTCCAGGAGATGTGGTTTCCGGGCCAAATCTTTCATATGTTCAAGGCAGCGGTGTCTACGTGGCAACATTGAGTCCTTCACGGCCTGAAGCACTTGTGGAAATTCTACAACAGGTGACTTTCGCTAGCACTGCTCCTGAGCCTACAACTAACGACAGAGTGTTCTGTATATCAGTCCAAGACATGGAAATGGCCTCGAGCCCCGAAGCTTGTGTCATGGTAACAGTGCATGTCATCAATGACAATGCTCCAGAGTTTGACCAGCTGACTTACCAAGCTCAGGTGGTTGAGAATGAACGCAATGCCTCTGTAGCTAGTGTTAGAGCTACGGATGCTGACTCTGCCAATTCAGAGATGATACTAGAGTATTCCATAGTCGCAGGAGATGATTGTTCATCAGGCAGTGGTAGCGGGGAAACCGGCCCTCTCCTACCAGAGACCGCAGAGTCTTGCAAGTTTCAGATAAACCCAATGACAGGAGAAGTGAGGACTACATTGACTGCTCCAGACAGAGAACTAAGGGACATATACACACTCACAGTCTCAGTCTCTGATGGACAGCTGAGTAGTGAAGCTGAACTAGTGGTGACAGTAACAGATGTGAACGATGTCGCACCTGTGTTTATGCCCGAGACCTACGAAGTCGCCATTCCAGTTGGGGCACCAGAAGGGTACACAGTCGCACAGCTCAGTGTAATCGACCCAGATTTAGACTCAGATTTCAGCCTTATTTTCCTATCAATGGAGCCCAATATTGGGACACGGGTGTTCATTGTGGATCCAGACGTACCAGGTAGAATCATTCTCAATCGACCTGAGAGAGACCTGAGCCCGCTTGTGAGTCAGTATACTCTCATCTACGAGGCCGTCGACTCTGGCTTACAATCATCTCCCAACACTGCCACTGTTGTGGTGAACATCACACAGAACCTGCAGCCCCCAGTCTTTGACATGGACATGTACGAAGGAATGGTCTCAGAAAGTGCAGCAAACGGAGCATTAGTGGTGACTGTCACAGCTACAGACAGCGACCCAGGCTATCATGGAAATTTCACTTTCTCAATTCTCGACCCCGAGGTTCCGTTCAGTATTGATCCTGAGAGTGGTGTGCTGATAGTATCTGACTCGATTCTGATTGATTTTGAAGAAGTACAAAAGTATGTGTTCTCAGTGGTAGCTACGGACACTGGAAGGCCACAGATGTCATCTAGTGCCAGTATCAGAGTTGTTGTGGTGAATGAAAACGATAATCCTCCCACTGTGGATCAAGATATGTATGTGGTAGAAGTATGTGAGAGTGCACCAGTTGGGTATGAGTTTCTTCAGCTGTTGGCTCAGGATGCAGATGGTAATACGTTGAGCTACAATATAGTGGAAATGGCTGGCTGCATTGGATGTGTAGCTGTCTCATCCACAGGGATACTGTCCGTTGCAAGGGAGCTAGATTATGAAGCAGTGAGAACTATTTCATTCTCAGTTATAATCAGCGATTTGCACCACTTCCCAATTGTTGATGTTACGCTCAATACTCTGAACGACAACGAAGCGGCTCCAGAGTTTGTATTTGAGTCTGTGGTGATTGAAATACGGGAAACGGAAGCAGTCGGGAGTTTCCTTCCACTTCCAGAGTTCCCACTGGCTTATGACGCAGATGGCTGCGATGTGGATCAATGTGATGGTGCAGTCATCATCAGCAATGACACCTGCTCTAATGGAAGTGGGCTTGAGTATGCAATCATTTCGGGTAACAGTGCAGGGAACTTTGAAATTGACCGACTACTGGGTATAGTCAGTGTGGCAAGGAACCTGGATGCTGATATTGGTCTTCAGCAAGTGTACAACCTCACCTTGAGTGTGTCGGATGGAATACTCAGTGACATAGCCTACCTGGTGATCATTGTTTCTGACACAAACGACAATCTTCCACAGTTTGAAAATAGCACGTACTCTGTGACTATTCCTGAGGATCTCCCTGTAGGAACAATCATAATCACCACTGTAGCTACTGATCTAGACCCAACAGATACTCTGCACTACTCTCTGGTCCATGAAAATGAAAACGCTCATTTCAACATAACGGAAAATGGGGAAGTTTTTGTCGTGGAACCACTAGACTTTGAAAGTATCTCGCGCTACAGTCTCATGGTGACAGTGACTGATCGACCCCACACACCCAATTCCACTCTAGTCCTGGCACCACTCACTATCTACATCAGTGACGTGAATGACAACACCCCACTGTTTCTCACTCAAGATCTTACTCTCTTCATCTTGGAGAACTCTCCACCTGCTATCGTGGGCAGTGTACAGGCTGTTGATAGTGATCCAGTCAACGCCATTCTCCAGTACTCCATCTTATCTGATGACAACGGTGGGTTTGAAATTGACTCCCTGACAGGAGAAATTCAATCAACTCGACCACTTGACCGCGAATTCCAAGATTACTATGATGTAATCGTTCAGGTGACAGACAACGGCGTTCCTACACTGTCTGCAAATACGACGGTCAGAATAATAGTAGATGATTTGAACGAGAGTCCACCAGTATTTTCAGACGACACTCCATCCAGCATCAGTGTTCCAGAGAATGCTGACATAGGCTCAATAATCCTCACTCTGACTGCCACTGACTCCGACAGCAATGGAATAGGGTTTAGAATCCTAAGTGGTGATAATGATACATTCTCACTGGAGGCACCTGGTGTCGGTGTCCTGGATGGCTCAGGGTCTGCATTCATGGATTACACTCCTGATTCCTTCCAGTCAGTGGACTTAGTGCTAATAGGAGAACTAGATTACGAAGGAGCGAGAGCCTACAGCCTGGTTTTGGAGGTGTTTGATATGCCTGACACTGAAGGGGGTACCTCCTTTTCATCAACAGTTGAAATACAAGTTTTTGTGGCTGACGTGAATGATAATCGCCCACTATTCTCTGAGGCTGTGTACACAGCGGAAATTCAAGAGCTTTCTGCTACCGGCACATTTGTAACTCAGGTTTCTGCAACCGATTCTGACAGCGGCTCTAATGCTGTCATCCTCTTTGACATTCTGCCTGGAAATGAACTTTTCTCTATCGACTCTGAAACTGGTATCGTTACTGTTGACAGATCTGAATTAGTGGCAATAAATTTGATTGGAGAGCAGTACACACTGACAGTAATAGCTTCCAACCCTGAACCACCCTACCATTCATCATCAGCTACCATTATCATCCAACTATTAGACATCAACGACAATGCTCCATTCTTTCCCACTGGAGACATTGTATTCAGTATAGCTGAGGACTTCACTCCCGTTGGATTGGAGGAGATTGGCGATAGTGAGATGATGTCATCCTCAAACAGCGGGTCAGGTATGGAGGAAACTAACAGACTAGTATCAACTGTTGTAGCATTGGATCAGGACCAAGGCAGCAACGCAGAGCTGCAGTTCTCTCTCCTCAGTGGCACCGACAGATTCTTCATAGACCCTGTCTCGGGAGATCTGTTTTTAAGTGGTATTTTAGACAGAGAGGAGCAAGATTCCTACCTGATCGAGGTCCGTGTCACGGATCTTGGTAATCCTCCACTTACCAGCACTGCATCTGTATTGGTGGTGGTAACAGATATCAACGACAATGCACCAGTGTTCCAACAGGAGAGCTATTCTAGCGCTGTGGCTGAGAACGAGCCTGCATTTATCGACGTCATTCCTCTATCAGCAACCGATGCAGACATTGACGAGAATGCCGACATAGTCTTTTCTGTTATTGGAGAAAGCCCCATTCCTTTCACAGTAGATCAGCAGTCGGGATATATTCAGACCACACAGCCACTAGACAGCGAGACTCATAAATCATACAGATTCCGGGTCGAGGCAAGAAATGGCCACCTCTTCTCTGTAGCTGATGTGTCAATCGTAGTTTTAGACGTGAATGAATTCCCACCCGCCATCTTCCCAGGTTTTCTCAACTTGAGTCTGCCAGAGAACACACAAACAGGCACACTAGTCCAAGTCTTCACGGTCTCTGATGAGGATTCTGATACTGGTGCTGAGTCAGATATATCTCTGAGACCTTCAACTAACCTTTTCTCTCTGGACAACAGTGGCCGTTTGCTGGTAGCTAGTCTCATTGACTATGAGGTACTGCAGAGTGTATCGTTTACAGTGGTCGCCAGAAATTTCGCTCCACCACATTTTGAAGGCGCCACAGATGTTTTTATTTCCATTGAAAATGAGAACGATAATCCTCCTATTGTTGGCTTTGGCGTGTCCTCTGTTTCCTATGACGAGCTTATTCAGCGACAGGTGATGCTGGATATTGAGGTTACCATATTGGATGCAGATGGAAGAGACACCACTCGTCTAATTGACGGTATTATTAAGTTTGAGAATGCACCAATTGAGCCGAGCTTTGCTTACGAACCACTCACAAGCGGCAATCTTGAGCCTCAATTCGAATGTGAACTCGAAGTAAATAAGCTGCTCAAGTTTTCACCTTGTAGAATACCGGAAATTTTCGTACTGTCTCGATATACACCAGATGGCCTACAACTCCGAGGAGGACTGAGAGTAGGTGTTGAAGTAGTGGGAGACAGCATTATTTTTGATGCCTCCCTCCAGCAATATGCTCTATACATAGGTGAAATTGGTACTCTGGAAACCAACGGGCTAACTATTTCCACGTGGATCTGGTTTCAGCCAAGATCTTCCTCTGGACCTCAAGCTATTCTCTCTAAGTTTTCGTCGTCTCAGCTTCTCTATGGCATATTCTGCTATTCTGATGGATCCTTGGTGTTCAACTTCACCTCTGATGGCTCAGCAGAGAGTGTGGGGTTTGCTGGAGGCTGCTCAGCTCTCGAGGGTGCCTGGCACCATCTTGGCATTGTGGTAGACAACACAAAGATCCAGTGGTACCTGAATCTCTTCATTGATGGAGTCACATATGGTTCGGTGGAAATCCCCCGGCCATTTGATAGCACAGGTGGCCTTCTCCTTGGAGCATCCAGAGACTTCCAAAACAGTCCCACAACCAACTTTTTCAATGGCCGTGTGCACATGCTGTTGGTCAGCCGCTCGAGCTCAACTCTGAACAATCTAAACTGTGTCATTGGATGTGGGCTGGTGCTCATCTCTACTCAACAAGACTCTCCAATCACACACTATTACAACTATTCCGAACGGGCCCTTATTGCAATAGGCACACAGCCTGTTGCCGCTTATGAAGAGTTTCTCAACTCACTGACTCTTGTGCTGCCATTTACTGAACCAAGGATCAGCCAGTACATGCTCTCATACACTGTCCAGGACGAAGTCTTCAACTGTCTACCAACCTTCATTGATATTGTTGTCATACCTTCCAATGACTTCCAACCAGAGATAAGCCTCAATGGAACTGGTAGTAGAGACTATTCTACAGTCTTTGTGGAGGAGAGTGGACCCATTGCTCTTGTCAACACGGCCACCTTCTACCTCCGAGATATGGATCTCATTGAATTTCCATATGTGGTCACAGCACGTATTGTGGATCCTCTCCAGCCATTTACTGAGGAGATTCTCGCAGTGCAGAATGTCCCTGCAGGGATGAATATCTCATACACTCCCGAGCACACCCTTACTCTTACTGGCCTTCTCCCATTGCCAATGTTTGAGGCTGTCACACGCACTCTGACATACGATAACACAGCAGATGAGCCTCTGGGGGCCTCACGCGAAATAATGATCACTGTATCAGATCCACCGATGCCTGACATATTTGCACGGAGCATGGTCGAGTTTGTCTTTGTGAACGACCATCCTGAGCTCTTACTGGTGTCTAGCATCAGTGAGTACAGTGAGGGAGACACGGAAATGGTTCTTCTTCGTTCAGCAACCATCGAAGACAGCGACAGTCCAAACATTTACTCAGCTATAGTTACTTTCACTCCTCTGGACCCTGGAATGGAGTTTCTTTCTGCCAACACTGCTAACTCAAACATAACTGCTGTGTATGACTTGACAACTGCCACTCTTTCTCTAACTGGAGCTGATACACAGCAGAGATATGAAGACGTTCTGTTGAGGATTGCATATGAGCATACCGGAATGGCAGCTCCTACACTTGGAACCAGGATGTTCACGTTTGTGGTCTCAGATGGAGAGGCTGAGAGTGTCCCAGTGTTTGTTAGTCTGTTCTTTGCTGCAGTGAATGATGCGCCAGTCATCAGTCTCACTGGGTTCGCTGACTCCTCAAATTTCACGGTCGACTTTGTGGAAGATTCTAATGAAATTGTCAGTATTGTCTCTCCCAATGCTGTCATAGTTGACGTTGACAATGACAGTCTCAGCTACCTCAAACCTGACCTTACTGGATCCAGAACAGAGCGAAAGTATCAGTGTTTCTGTGGCTAATGGTATCGATACTATTTTAGTAATGCCAGTGGATGGTAATAGTATCACTCTGGTTCCTACCACTGGCACTAGTGCTCCACTGTCAGACTTTGTGGCTGTATTACGTACTGCGAGGTACACCAATGTGGCTGAAGAGCCCAGTCCAGGCACACACACTGTTCAGTTCCTAGTTAGCGATGGATTGGACGTCAGTCTGCCAGTATTCACGGAGGTGAACATTATCCCTGTCAACGATCGTCCCATGCTGGATCTGGACGTGGATTCTCCGGGGACTGACTTTGTTGCTGGTCCATTTGAAGAGAGAGGAGACCCTGTGAGTATCACAGGGAGTTCCATTAGTCTGATGGACAATGACATCATTCAGTCTGTGGAGCTCATACAGATTGTCATACAGGGAGCAGTTGATGGGTTGGATGAGAGAATTACATCAAGCAATCCCAGTTTTGGTCTCCCACTCCCTTCCAATGGACAGTCAATTTTCTACTTCATTGGCGAAGAGTATTTTAATAACACTGACCCAATCACTTACCTCACCTCACTACAATACAGTAACACACGTCTGGAGCCAACACCTGGAGACAGGATCATCACTATCGCTGTTTCTGATGGAGTAGACTTCAGCAATACCGCTCTTGTTCACTTGACTGTGGTTGGAATCAATGAAAACAGCCCACAATTCACAATGAATACCTATTCTTTCACGACAACTGAGAGTCTACCACCACCTGTACAACTGGGTAGTGTGACAGCTGTGGATATTGATGATGGCGTGGATGGCTTTGTGAGGTATGAAATAGCTGACTCCATACCAACTCAAGGGCTCCTTTACTTCTCTATAAATTCAACTAGTGGACTCATCACTGTACTACGAGAACTTGACCGAGAGGATATTGAGTATTATGAGCTCACAGTCAGAGCACTAGATGGTGGTGTACCCCAGAAAACAGCCAACGCCACTGTTTACATCATGGTAGCAGATATCAATGACAACCCGCCAATCTTCTATCCTGACGGGGATAACATTGAAATTGTGGTGCTTGAAACAGCACCAGTAGGGCAAGTAGTGGAGACAGTCCCACTGATAGATCCCGACAGTGGAATTGATGTAATTTCCTTACAGACAGGGAATACGGCAGCACCATTTGAAGTTGGGATTTTCACCCATGAAATCTTAGTTGGAAGTGACCTTGATGTTGACTCGCAGACTTCTGAAGGTTGTATCAATGATGGGCGGAGATATGAACTACCTCTAGTAGCCACAGACTCCAACCCTCCATTCCCCTCCTCTACTGCTGTCCTCTCCATACGTGTACTAGATGTGAATGACAATGCACCGCAGTTTTTGTCTGGTTCTCATTTTTCCGTCTCTGAAGAGAACACTGACCTGAGCCTCTTTACAGTCACTGCTACTGATCTTGACTGCACTACCAACGGAGAAATCACTTACTCTTTTCACAGCAGTTCAACTTACAATCTGTTCAATATTTCTGGATCCACTGGAGTTGTTTCATCTCTAGAGCCTCTGGATCGCGAGGAACGTGATTTTTACAATTTCACTGTCATTGCTAGTGATGGGGGGACTCCAAGAATGTCATCTACTGTAGACATTACTTTGGAGGTGCTTGATATCAATGACAATGCACCTGTATTTGGAGAAGATTTGTATGAGTATGGAGTGAGGGAAGATGAAGGGATTGCGGTGCTATCAGACATTCAAGCCGTAGATCTTGACATTCAGGAGAATGGGCAGGTGGCAGCTTACACTCTCGACTCAACGGGTCTGCCTCTAAATCCATACACTGGATGGCCATTCTTTGCAATCAATCCCCTTACTGGTGACATCACCTTTAATACCAGTGGTCTGGCCCCTGAGTTTGAGTTCGACTCTAGCTATGTTCTTACAGTCTTTGCTCTGGATGATGGTTCTCCCAGTCTTACAGGCAGTGCAGCAGTGGTTGTCAATGTGACTGACGTCAACGACAATGCTCCTGTGGTAGCCACTGCTTCAATACAAGGAGAAGTGCCAGAAAACAGTGCTGGGTATCTGGTTGCCTCGTTCTCTGCCACTGATACTGATTCCGGTCAAAACAGCGAGGTTACTTTTACCCTGCAAGACACGCACGGTGTTTTCTTCATTCATCCATTGACCGGAGAGCTCACTACTATCCAGTCTCTTGATTTTGAGGACCAGTGCTACTACATTCTCTATGTAGTGGCAACTGATAGGGGACTCAGTCCACTCAGTTCTGCACCGTATTTCTTCGAGGTCTTTGTCCAGCCAGAAGAAGACATTCCTCCACAGTTTGGGGCCTCGCCATTCGTAGTCTCTGTCCCTGAAAACAGTCTTCCGGGGACATTCGTAACACGAGTCACTGCCGAGGACGGAGACCTGGATGTGTGCCTGCTTGACATAGTGTCTGAATCAGGATCTGGTACTGAGCCAGAAGGTCTCACTTACACTTTCCGTGAGTCATCTGAGATTTTCATCATCAATGAACTGAGCGGGGATATTGAGCTTCTGCGACCACTGGATTATGAGGATACACAGCAGTATGTTCTGACGGTCCTAGCAACAGATGTGGCAGGTCTTCAGGCAGAGGGGAGAGTGGTCGTTAATGTGCTGGACAGGAATGATGTCGTCCCTCGATTCCGGCAGTCAATCTATGAAGCTACAGTATCCGAGAACATGGTGGTGGGTAGCTCAGTTTTGCAAGTGATGGCTACTGATGAAGACAGCCTGGACCAGGGTAGACTGGTGTTCTCTCTCGACTGCTACCTCCCCCTACTTTGATATCAATCCTTCTACCGGTACACTCTTCATAAGTGGAACCATTGACTTTGAAACTGCTGGAGATTTTCTAATGTTTTTTGCTAGAGTAACTGATTCAGTCGGTAACTCTGCTACAGTTCCAGTGAACGTATACATAGTTGACACCAATGACCTACCGCCAGTTATCAACACTCAACCCGAGAGGTTCATCTTCATCGAGGGCCAAGTTAGTCTCCGTCCGTTCCCAGCACTAGACATATCTGACCCCGACAGCTTCCAGCATATCTGCAATGCCTCTATCATCCTGTATACACCTGAGCAGACAATTCTTAGCCCACCAGGCCAGTGCTACTGCAGTGATACAACTTCTGCATCCACCTGCACTCCAGACTGCCTGGAGTTCCTGCAGCTCTCCCAGGGATCATTTCCAGCAATGGCTAACCAACTTCAGGGAGGGTCTCAACTGGTGTTGGTAGGAAACTACTCTATTGAAGAGTACGAGATGGCTCTGGAGGGAGTTGAGTATGTCAACATCATCTCTGATCCCTCACCTCAGCCCAGAACTGTATCACTGACTGTGTCTGACTGCCAGCTCTCCAGCAATACTCTGGTGCAGTACATCGACATACAGCCACTCAATGTCGAGGCTCCTATACTGGATCTCAATGGGGACGCCCCTGGAATCAACTTCCAAACTACTTTCCAGGAAAGAGGCGAACCAGTACCTGTTGTATCTCAGAATGTCTCCGTATCAGATGCAGATATGATTCGTATGGAGCAAGTACTCACGGGCATCGACATCCAACTCACCAACCCTCAAGATGAGCAAGAATCCATCTACATCACTACATTTACCGTCGGGATATCAATTATCTCAAACTCCACCCACCTTATGTTGTATGGAGAGGCCAGTTTGGATGAATACACAAACCTCCTCAGATCAGTCTACTACCGCAACCCTGCCCCAGAACCAAGTCCAGAGCCGAGACTTGTGGAGTTTATAGCTCACGAGTATTCTCTCTCCAGTCCACCAGCTTACACTGAGATAAGAATATCCACCATCAACGACTATCCACCTTCAGTCATTGCTGATCCTCCACATGTGAACTATGGTACTAGTTTTGCAGAGGGCTCCAGTGGTGTGGGGATCGTTGCCCCCACAGCAGTAATCGAGGACAGGGACTCCACCAATGACAATGTGACTGAAATGCAGGTCTATATTCTCAGACCTTCGCAAACCGAGATGCTTTTCCTAACTGCTTCACTGCCAGATGCGATCACACTCGACCAGTCTACAGAGAACAGCCTGTTTTTCTCAGGCTCAGCTCCACGTCCTGCATACGAGGCAGTTCTGAGAAGCATACAGTACCAGAACGCGGAAGACGAGTTCTCATACCTCTTCCCGCCAGCAGTTGTGTTCATACAGATCTCGGACCACTCTCTCAGTGGGTTCACTGCCATACAGGTGCACCTGAGCCCAGTCAATGATCAACTACCACAGTTTACTGAAGAAAGCATCACTTTCTCAGTCTCTGAGAATGCCACAGTCGGAACCTCAGTCTACCAGGTCCAGTACACCGACCAGGACACTTTCTCACCCACTGATGCCAGTTTCAGCATTTCTGGAGGGAGCACATTCTTTGCCATCGCTCCCAACACTGGTGTTATAACTCTGACTCAATCACTAGACTATGAGACGGTACAAGAGCTGAGATTCACTGTGGAACTGAGAGACCTGGGTTATGTGGGCCCCTCAGCCACCCCAATCTCAATTGATGTAACTGTGATTGTGACTGATCAAAATGACCATGCCCCCATGTTTACTCAAGAGGTTTATAATGCGGCAATCAACGAAGGGGCCCCCATTGGGAGCTCAGTGCTCCAGCTATCAGCTAACGATAGAGACAGCCAGATACACTCTCTCTTGGAGTTTGCCGTGATTAACACAACTGCATTTGGAGTCGACTCAACTGGTGTGCTATACACCCTCATAGAGTTAGATCAGGAAGCTGTGCCTTTCTACCAGTTTGTGGTGAGCGTTCGCAATCCTGGCGACATCGTTGCTGATACTGCCGACGTTTTCATCAACATCTCTGACGTAAACGATCACGCTCCTTTCATCATCCTTTCACCAACCACAGCAGTCCTACAGGAGCCAGATACACGTACAACTCTGTCGTATTCTCTCACTATCACTGATGATGACTCAAACCCATCTCTGGACTATGCTGTAGTTGAAATACTGGGAGATGCCCCTGGGGCTCTTGTAGCTACTGCTGTACTTCCTGGAATATCTGTAGCTGGAGATGGTTCTAAATCACTGATATTCATGGGGGCTAGCCAATCACTGAGCAACTATGAGTATGTGTTGAGAGGAGTAGAATATGAGGATACTAGTGAGGAGCCCATGCTCTCAACACGTGAAATTGGCTACCAAGTCGGTTCCGAACCAGGCCCTACAGTGGCTCTCAACTACACTGAAAGTGAAACTCTATCCAACGTTGCAGTTTTCCAAGTCTCAGTCCAAGTTATCAATGATCAGGTACCAGAGATTCTACTGGACACACGTGGCTCGCCTGGACCAGTGCTGCCTGGCTGCTCTATGCCGGGATCCTACTCCACCTACTACACTGAAGACAGTCCTCCAGTCATTCTCTCTGACGATTCTCTCAGTATACGAGACAGTGATAGTGGAGGCACCTATCTCCTATGGGCCTCAGTCGAACTACTACAACCAACAGCAGAACATTCACTCAACTATAGCGGAGCGCTTGAAGTTAATAGTACCATTAGTTCTGCCACATCACTAGTAATCCAGGGACCAGCTACCATTGCTGAGTTTGAAGCAGCCCTCCGTACGGTTGCCTACCGGACTAAATCACAGAATCCCCAGGGAGTAAAACAAGTCGAGTTTACAGTGAATGATGGAGTATTCACATCTGAGCCAGCTGTTGCATGTGTCCAATTGCTTCAAGTCAACGATGCTCCAGTAATAACTCTCGGGGCAGACGGCAGTGTGGATAGTGTAGTAATGTACAGAGAAGGCCAGCCAGAGGGACTGGCAGTATCTCCTCATCTTACCATCACTGGTAGGTATAGGGCACCGTATTGTGTACTAATTTCACAGCTCTTTTTTCATTCAGATGTGGATTCACTGTACCTATCGTCAGCTGTGGTGGCTATAGAAGGAGCTACAGTTGAGGGAGAGAGACTAGAGATCATGGCTACCCACCCAGACATCAGAATTCTTCAGCTCTCCCCTACACTCCTGCATATTTCAGCTCTCAATGATCAGACAAACATCTCAACATTTGAGTCAGTTCTGCAGACTGTCACCTACATCTATGCAAGCCAACTGTAAGTTCCTCTGAAGTAGTTGTCTTTCTCCAGAAAACATTCTCCTAGGGATTTGTAGAGGTCATATTGTGTTGCTCCAATTGTTCAGAGTGTTAACTGTTTTCTCTTCACTGTAGACCACTAACTCAGCCAAGGGAGATCTCATTTGGTGCAACGGACAACGATGTAGATCCTCTCCTCAGCCAAGCAGCAGTTGTGACGGTGTTTGTACAGAGTGTGGACAACCCTCCAGTACTGGACCTCAATGGACCCAGTCAGGCTGGCAGAAACTACTCCATCTCTTTCACCGAAGGTTCTCCAGCCATTCAGGTGAGTCCCACTCTCAACTTCAGTTGTGTGTGTACCTCATTTGGTCTAAATCTCAGCCTTGTGCTGTACGTAACTAACTCAAATGCATGTGGTGGTTCTATAATGCTCATGAATTAAGTCCACATAAACTGTTCAGGGAGGATTCGAATCAGGGAAATTAGTGTGTATTGTGAAATAGTGCATAATTTTCTCCCTAGATTTTCTCCAATGAGGCGACTATCATTGATGTGGACAGCTTTATTGTCTCATCCCTGCAAATTGCAGTAATCTCAGAGACTGACGGCAGTGTTCTCTTCGCTCCCCCAGTCGATGGAATCACACAAACGTCAACTCCTGATCCAAGTGGCAGTACGGTCATTGTGTACAGTGGAGAGCAACCGGTGGAAGTGTATCTGGAGGTACTGAGATCCTTCCAATATGTCAATACTGCAGATGAGCCTCTGCCAGGCACAAACACTCTCCTGGTTCAAGTCTTCTCTCTCAACCAAACATCGGGAGGTCCCACTGCTAGCAACATTGCTGAAGTCACTATCAACATTGTCCCAGTCAATGACAACAATCCAGTGTTCTCACAGAGTGACTATACGGCAATGGTGGATGAGGCAGCCCCCAGGGGAGAGCCTGTAGTCACAGTTCAGGCTAGTGACAGCGATTTGTATGGAAGTACTCGCATCACGTACGAGTTTGAGGGAGAAAACGAAGATTTCGAAATCAATGCAACCTCAGGTGTAATTACTACTGCTCGTGAACTCAATGCTGAAACGATTGTGTCTTATGTATTGATAGTAATTGCTTCTGATAATGATGGAGATTTTCCCCGAAGTTCAACTGTATCTGTGCTAATATCAGTGGCAGACATCAATGATAACACACCGGTGTTTGGGCTCTCCCAGTACTCAGGCTCTGTGATAGAGAATTCTGCTGGTGGACAGACAGTGGTAACTGTTACAGCCACCGATAATGACATCACTTCTACTAATAATGACATCACATTTGAAATCGAAACCAATGATATTGGCTCCGGATCAGCATATTTAACCCCACTGCCACCACAACAAGCCACACCCCTTCCATTCACCATCGACCCTATAGCGGGTGTGATCAGGGTTGCTGAATTTGCAGAGATAGATTTTGAGGCAGTCTCAGAGTATTATCTGGTAGTAGTGGCCACAGACAGTGGGGAACCTCAGCTGACGGCATCAGTAGAGGTGGTCGTCTCTGTTCTGAACGAAAATGATGAGGCACCAGGGTTTTCTCAGAATATGTACACTGGGTCAGTAGCAGATGATTCTGCTGCCGATACTTCCATTCTTACAGTCCAGGCCTTCGATGCTGACTCTGTCAGTATCACATATTCTGTTGACAACAGTGAATACTTGGACATTGATGCACTCACTGGTCTGGTGACTTTGAACAGAATGCTTGATTTTATCACCACGCCATCACTGACTGCTACAGTGTTTGCTAATGATACGGGGTCTCCCCCTAGGATTGGTCAAGCCAGCATCACGATCGAAGTTGTCAATGTCAACAACAACCCACCGGTATTCTCCCAGAGTAGCTACACCTTTTCAGTGGTTGAGGGGGCAGTACTAGAAGCTGCGGTGATTGCAGCAGATGCAGACCAAGATCAACTCACGTACTCAATAGTGGAGGGAGCTGGAGGTATCTTCACACTGGATCCAGTTACTGGGCGACTTGGCACATCTCCTGGAGCCTTGCTGGACTATGAAACCCAGTCTGTATATCTACTCACAGCTGCAGCCATGGATGGTCTGTTCACTTCACATGTAGATATAACATTGTTAGTGGAGGATGCAAATGATAATGCTCCAGTCTTCACTAGGTCCCAGTACAGTGCTACCATCCCTGAAACTCTACCTGTGGGATCATCTGTGGTTCAGGTCTCTGCAGAAGACTCTGACACAGGGTCTAATGCTGATAGTGTCTACAGTATTCGTGACAATGGAGGGCTCTTTACTATAGGACCCAACACAGGGATCATTACCACTGCAGTAGCAATTGACTTTGAGACCAGCAGTGGACCGTTTATCGTTCAAGTGGTAGCTGAAAATACGGAGTCTCCGTTTTTCAACACCAGTGCAACAGTCACCATAATTGTATCTGATACCAATGACAATCGTCCAGTAATCTACCTTGAACAGCTCAGCTATGACTACTTTGAGAATTCACCACCACTGCCAATTGCCTCTGGCCTCTCCATTACTGATGCCGACAGCAACACCCACCTTCTTACCTCGTGTGACGTCACTTTGGATAGGGGAGAATGCCAGCTCGACACTTCAGAGCTTCGAGACATTTGCGGTGATTGTGAATACACCTGTGGAGAGGAATTGGGTTTCAATGATCAGCTGAATGTCTTGGACTCAACTGTGGAGGTGTACCCAACAGGACAAGTATTCAGTTTCATAGGAAATCTCTCGGAAATGGGCTACCAGAGTGTGCTGTCCACCCTCACTTATGTCAATCTGGCACCTGAACCTCTGCCCGGCGTACGAACTATCCTCATCCAATGCCATGATACCCATCTCCCCAGCAATACTCTCAATGTCTCCATCGACCTGGTCCCTGTCAATGACAACCCCATTGAAATAGTGGCTGACACACAAAGGCTGAGGTTCCAGGAGGGAGACTCTATTCTCCTGGTAACTGGCTCAGTTTCCCTCTCTGATAGAGACACCAGTGCCACAGTTGACTGGATGGCAGTGTCTCTGCTTGGTTCTAGAGACCCAGAGAGGGAGAGTTTGTCCATCACTGGTGTGGGAGAGGGCCAGGAGATCTTAGTCAACCAGACTGGAGCACTCGCCTACTACCAGGTAACCAGTCAGCTAATGATAGACTTTACGCATTGTTACTACTTTCCCTACTGCAGGCTTTGTTGGAGAGTGTAACCTACTCATACACACTGGCAGAAAATGAGGAGCCAATTGAAGGAGAGAGACTCGTCAACATTACAGTATCAGACGGAGTCTTTGAATCTTCTGCTGTCATTCCTATTGATGTGGTGGCTCTCAACAATCACCCACCACAGATTACATTTTCTGGGACCTCCAACATCACGTTCACAGAGGGAGAGACTGAGGCAATAACACTGGGCTCTCTCCTTGCTCCAGTCGTCAGCGATCCTGACAACAACGCTCTGTTCTTCATGCAGAGTGCAGCGGTGCAGCTGCTCCATGCCACTGATGGAGAATTTGAGGAACTCAATTTTGACACTGACACAGTGGCCACTCTTGGAATCTCAGTCAACCGTAAGTCACTATCATACTACGGCAGTTTAAACGTTTCTCACTATGCAGTACCCAAGTACCTAATCACGTGTGATGCTTCCTCTCCCCGTACAATAGGTACCCACCACATGCTGACATTCAGTGGCAGTGCCAGTGTGTCCTCCTACCAGCAGGCCCTCTCGACACTCACCTATCTCAACTCTGCCCCTGAACCACTCCCTGGAACAAGGCTCCTTTCATTCACTGTATTTGACGGTCTCTTCCACAGCTCCCCTGCCACTGCTACCCTCTCACTCTCCCTGATCAATGACAACATCCTCAGCCTAGTCTGTGGGAGAGAGACAGTGGTTTTCCAGGAGGGATCTCTTCTCCCAGTTCCCCTCACCAGCCAGCTCACTGTGGTTGATTTGGACCACGATCACATGATCCACAGGGGGTTTGTGAATATTCAGAACCCTCAGGAGGGGGACCAACTTTTCCTCGATGCGACTGTGACCCCTCAACTTCAAATCTCTGTCCTCGGTGACAGCAGTTTCGAGATTACAGGAACTGCCTCTGACTACTATTACCAGGTATGATATAACAACAGCAGGGTTAGCCTCTGTAATTTAATACCAACCTCTCAACTCTACAGGAGCTTCTAAGGACGCTGATGTATGTCTCCAATGCAGAAGAGCCGTCTCTTTCTCCTCGCCTTCTGTCAATCTCTCTCACCAGCCTTTCTGAAACACAAACCTGCTCTTTCGCCATTGCTATCTCCCCAATTAACGACCACCATCCCCATATAGACCTCAGTGGGCCCGACTCACCCACAGTCAATTATTCCATGTCTCTCAACTTTAGCATCTTCACTGTGAACAGAGCTGCCGTGGCTAGCAATGATGTCATCATTAGCGATGGTGATATTGATGCAGTTGCGGAGAGTGTGAGGGTGGATCTGGTGACAGGAGGAGAAGGTGACAGGCTACGACTCAGCGAAACCATCTGCTCTTATTCTAACTCCAATACTTGTCATCTTAGATACAAGTAAGTCTATCAGAAACTATGTTACTGGTGTTTGACTATTTGACTCAATTTCCAGCCTGGCGGAAGACTCTAACTGTGTGTGTGGCAGTTCCCTCGGGTTCTCTAATGAGCCTGACGCATTCACCCTTTTCCTCACACCTTCAATGATCCTCTTCCAACAATCGGGGTCGTACTATACCGCCTCAGATTTCCAAGATCTAGTCCAGAACGTCTTCCTTGAGGCCGGGCCTCCTAGCCCAGAGACCAGCTATAAATCTGTGGTAATGGTGACTGTGAATGATGGAGAACTAGACAACCAACCGCCTGCCTTCACCACCATTCAAGTTAACGTCATGAACGAAGCACCACGTGTACTACTGGGCAACGAACAGGTATTTGAAAAATATTGTCTGATTAACGAGAAAAAGTTTCACACCCCTTTTCTCCATGTAGTCCCTCTCTGCTGAAATAGTAATGGAAGATGGAACCCCAGTCGTGGCTCTGTCCACCTTCCACACCATTCTCGACAACTCTCCACTCATCACAAAACTCACCGTCACACTTACCAACCCTCAAGACCCCGCCTCCTCAGAAAACATTTCTCTTTTGACCGACCTCGGCCTGCCAGACGAGATATCACTCCTGATTTCCGACAACAGGACTGTACTAGAACTGAGCGGTGCAGCTTCTGCAGAAATCTACAGCTCGGCCTTGTCTAGTGTGGTCTATCAGAACTCCAAGCTGGCCAATATCATTGAGAATCAACCAGACCTCACACCAAGGCAAGGAACTTGGGATCAAGACAAATAGAGCTATGTCATAATGCATCTCTCTCTTTCTCGATAGGGTAATAAGTCTTGTGGCTGTGGATGAGGAAGGTGTCCAGGGACCAGAGTCAACAATCACAGTCAGATTCGACCGGACTTGCAGAGTTATGACAGAGTCGGGTATCCTAACTCTAGCCACCCAGGAAGATGTGGACCGACTGGCTGTTTGTACTAGCCTCTGGAACACACGAGTCGACATTGTCGGGAATCGCTCTTCGGGTCACTAGCCGATCCCATAGTCTCTCTTCTTCCCCAGGAGAGACATCACTGTGAGTCTGGGGCTCGGCTAAAACGCACTGCTTTTCTGCCTATTAGACAAGTAGATGCTGTGGTAAAAAACGTAGTATAATCTGTTCGTCTCATCTCCTCCCTTATGCGCTAATGTAAACATGTGGTCATTGAGATCAACATCTGTTGAACCCTTATAGCGTCGGGGAGACATTTTTATCAAGTGGGTGACAGCACCTTACAGTCTCTCTGGACTGGATGGAGACTGCTATCCGCTGACCTGACGGTCACCGAACCTCTCCATTGTCAACAAAACTACCAACTGAGCACCAACGCACCGCTGATAGTTGGCAACGTCCCTACCTGACTCGTGACACTTCCTCTGCGACTCACTACGTCAGAGAGAAAAAACATGCAGAAAAACAAAACAATCGTCACGGAGTGAGAAGTAACACCTCTACTTAGATATCTCAGTGAGTCTTAGACTCATCAATTACCATGCACGGGTAAGGGATCTCTCTCTAATACGACATGAACGCAGTATCACTGCTGTTACTCGACGGTCTCAGGTTGGATCATGTACATCAGATATGGGGACTCTCTGTGCTGGATCTGTCGGGATGTGACGCATACTAGGTCCATGTGGACAGCTTGTGCTGGCACTGCTGGGAGACAGCTTGCTACTGACATCTCTGGTTCTCCTTACCAGACGCCACTCTGCAGCAGAATGCTGACATCACAGGAACAATGTGAGCACTCCGCCAATACACTGCAGCTTTACTGGGCTAATACTCGATAAAAGTGATGTGAACTGTGATGAAATTAGAGATTAGAGTTTTATGAAGTGAGTATTAGGTTCTCAAGTCATTGATGTGGGTGGATAGTAGGAATGATAGGCTAGAGTGTGTTTTTCCCCATATCAGAAATTGAGGTGATCTCTGGTTTCAGAGATGAGGTATCAGTCGGTGTGAGACTACCTGATCACTCAGAGTACCCTCAGCTGTGGGCTGTGGTATGGTACTGTATGGGACTGGAGTGACGGGCAGATGAGATCGGCCATCAGAATCGACACCCGCTCCGTCTCGCTATTCGCCTTGATCAGCAGCCTCTCTGACGAGACTATTCTGGCCGGTAAAGCGCCCTTCCGTTTCTGTGTATGCTCTTTCTTTCCCAGGGAAATATAGCTAAGCTGTGTGTTCACACAGAGTCGTTAGAGGAGAAGCGGAATTTGTGATGGTGAGTGCCCACAAAGCTATCTGCTGACAGGGCAGTAGCCAGAACAATGCACCACCCCACCCCTCGTCTCAACAATGGGAACTGCACACAACACCACACTGCCGATATGCACCGCACACGAGAATTTGTCTGCCGCTGCCCTGCCAACTTCTTTAGCGTGGGATGTTGCAGAATCATAGAGCGTCTGCTCGGAGGACTCTCAGCCCAGTGTGCAGCATCGGGACGCAACTGATACAGTCGATCTGCTCCGTCCCCGCCAGTTGTCGTCACGGTCTGCCAGCCTGGGTACAACGGGCGCATCATGGAGAAATAGTTAGTCGTCCCCATGTGCCTCAGCTCCCTGCAGAGACCGGAGCACGTCGTGTATAGATGATCCAGCCCAGCTGGTCAAGCAACTGCCTCTGATCTCCCGGGGTCAGTGGCAGCGAGGTGGCAGAGTGTGTGGATGATTGTGAATCATCTCGTCATGTCAGGGGTAACGAGGACGTGTTCTGATGGAGCTCATAAGCTACAGCTGACTGTCTGAGGCCTCCTGTTCTCGCGCACATGCAGAGTCAACTCGTCTATCTAGGCTCCCTGATTCCTGTGCCACAACGGCTCCTGTATGATGAGGTGGGAGGGTTCTCACTGCGTAGTGTCGCCAGGTGGACTGGCCCAGAATGTCAACAGAACATGAACGAATGTGTGGATGAAGTATGTGAGAACGGAGCCACGTGTGTCGATCGTCCAGGTTCATTTACCTGTCTGTGGGCCGGGATTCACTGGACAAACTGCAGCGATACCATTGACTTCTGCTCCCAGTAATCCGTTGCAGTGGGAACGGAGAATGCTCATCGACTGATTCAGGTTTCACCTGCCAGTGTGATCCTGGCTACACGGGGGAACTCTGTGATCAAGACATTGACGAGTGTCTCTCCAGTCCTTGCTCTGATAGTGCTACATGCATGCACGGCATCGATCACTTCACTTGTATCTGTCCCCCTGGAACAACTGGCTTGTTGTGCGACACACCACTTGATCAGTGCTCGAGTCAGCCTTGCCTTAATGATGCTACTTGCCTGGAGGACAGTCTCGGTGGCTTCCAGTGTCTCTGTACACCTGGGTTCACCGGCCCGCTCTGCCAGACTCAGCTTGACTTTTGCGTCGATGATCCCTGCCTCAATGGAGGTACTTGCTCGATTTCTGAGACTGGGTTTGAGTGCGCCTGCCCTACTGGCTGGTTGGGCCCACTCTGTCAGTTTGCCGACTCTGTCACTACTAAACTCACATCCTGCGGAGTGGAAGGTGCCACTGACATCTTCTCTGAGAGCCTCTCGACTACTGATTCAGTAGCATTCACATCTGAATCTCCAGCCATCACAACCCAATACTCTCTCTTGTCCAGTGCTCTTTATTTCTCGAGCTGGGTGTGGCAGGAAGAAGGAACAGCTGGAACTATCTTCTCTCTCACTGACACCTCTGACCCAACTATGCTCACTAGTCTGGTGTCAGACCCTGAATTCAGCGAGGTCAAACTCCACTACTCCGGTAGTGGAATGAGCGAACAGGAGCTGACTATTACCAATACCCCACTCAGTTTCAGACGCTGGCACCACATTTCCATCTCTCTCTCTCCCTCTTCCATCTCTCTAGCCATCGACAACCGAATGATGTTCAATCGTCCCGTTGCCAATCTCCACCTGCCTACAGATTTCAACATAACCATTGGCAGAGGTGGTCTCCGAGACCTATTTATTGGAATAATGAGAGGGGCAGCAGTGTATGATGGGGAAGTGGACCTATCGTCCCTAGTAGAGTGCACACTACAATGTAGTGCTGGGGACGGGTATTGTCAGAACGGCGGGACCTGCTACGATCAGTTCACAGCGCAACACCTCTGCTCGTGTGCCTATGGTTTCACTGGTCCGTACTGCCAGTATCGCAACAGTAGGATCTCATTTGAGGGAAGTGGCTCTGCAAGTCTTCCAGAGCTCCTAGGATCGCAGTCGTCGGTTGACCTAGATTTCAAGAGCACAAACACAACTGGTCGGATCTTCTCAACCTCCTCGCCAACATTCTTCACATTTGTCAGTGTGGATGGTGACACACTGCTCATGACAGTTCTCCACTGTGACGGGCAGACACAGATGTTATCGAGCCCAGTTTCGTTCGAAGTCCCCTCTCAGTGGCACTCTGTGACTCTCACCAGCTCCCCAACTTCAGTCTCTATTACTCTAGATAGAGCACCCCCGTCTACTCTCATGCTACTGAACACCACAGGCTGCACAACCCCAGCCCCCACCTCCATCATGCTGGGAGGGACCATTGATCATCCACCCATCACCGGTTGTGTCAGAGACATTCTCCTGAACTCCGCACCTCTCGATTCCTCTCAGCTGGTGCTCAGTGGCGGAGCCCAATTTGGCTGCACCAGAGACACGGCTCAGTTCTTCAGCCAGTCATTCCTCCGGCTCCCTACCTTCCTCTCCCCCACCTCGCAGACCATTTCCTTCTCTCTCAACACTCAGTCCTTGGTGGGTGTGGTCTACTACAGCCATCGTCTCCCTGGCGATGCAACTGGCGACGACCCTGTCGACTTCCTAGCCGTCCACCTCTCGTTTGGCAGACTCTCTCTGTCCTACAACCTCGGGCAGACGACCACTGTAATATCGACGCCGGTGAGCGTCAACGATGGAGATTGGCACAGTGTGGAGGTGTCCCTCAATGGCACTATGGGTGTTCTTACAGTGGACGGAGTCAGTCGCCATGAGATCTCACCTGGCCCTCTCAGCATGCTAGATACCACTGCAAGTATCCTATTAGGTGGAGTTCCACCCTCCGATAGAGTCTCCAGTTTTTCAGAGTACTTCAACTTTGACGGGTGCGTGAGAGATTTGGAACAGAACGGAGCCCCGACCGACCTCCTCACCCACACCGATTCCCAAAACGTGCGATTTGGAACCTGCAACTGATCCGATCCATGGAACTATAAGCTAGTAGAAACTATAATATTATTATGTAGATACATTTTAGGCTTTGTATGTAACTAATGACAAGTTTTTATAGAAATCCAAAGGCCCTTGGGGATGCGATGCAACCACGATAGCACCTTGGAGAGCACTCGTAAAGAAATTGCGACAAAGTGGCTGCGCTAAAGCACGAATCACTATAACTTTGAAACCGAACAGCTTTGTACAATGCAGAACAAAGGTGAACAATAAGAGAAATGATTTTAAACTGACAAAATCTGAGTGATAATAATAATGCATTATACATTAATCTGAACCTCTGTGATGATCTGGTGAAAATAATGTCAACATACACAAATTAAGTGCGACAATGCAGATGTACAGAAACCTGATGTACACACACAAACAAAACAAAATCGCTGACGTTGCAACTAGTGAAATGTTCACTGATCCCTAGTAAAGGTGGGTGGGGGCCACTACACATATGAGGCTTCATCTTCCTCATCGTCATACTCTTCAAAACTGTCATTTCTCCACGTTCTTTCCAGTTCGCCCTCTGGGGTGTTTGGCTGAACTCTGACCCTCGGTGCCGAGTTGAGCTGCACCGACGTCGGGTGGAGCTTGGACAAGGTGTAATGGGTGGAGCTTGTAATGGGTGTGGTGTCGTGGAGGGTGACTGGTGAGGGTCCCATGGAGGAGGGGGAGGGGGAGGTAAATGGGGAGGCGGAGACGAGGGTGGAGTCTAGAATTGGCGTCAAAGACTCACAGAACGATGAAGAGTGATTCTAAGAGAAAAAGATTTTGTGTTAGAAATAATCTTCAACTTCGTCACACAAAACTGCAATATTGAGCATTGCAAAAATCCATCCAAACAGTAGCTAATAATTTTCTGTTCATAAAACATTGTCTATGACGTATAAAGGAACGTTATTCATGGTTTTTTATGCCACAAGTAAACAACACAAACACCAGCTCACCATTCCATTGGATATGATCTCAACCACTACAGCAGGGAACATTCCCTCTCTCCCCTGGTACCTCCCCCTCCAGAACCCGTCGTCCACACCCTCGTCCGTGTTGATCAGCTCAAGCTCCGCCCCCTCGGGGAACGTCAGTTCATCCTCGTCGTCACCTGTGTACTCGTAGAGTGCCCTCAACATGGTGACTCCTGTAACTGGAGGGAGAGATGTGCAGCATTCGGACCTGGAGACCTTGTGCCTTTCTCTATCACGAGAACTGGATTCATTAAGTCTCATGCAGCTCCTATGATTGATCCATGCATTATGCAACACTGCTTTTTCATCCATGGATCATCATACCATTAAGGTTGCTACACGGTATATGGCTTTTACCCTTCATTACAGATGTAGAATGGTGGATCGTGTTTGGGCTGACCTTCTCTGTTTGTGGAAGGGATGTGGGTAAGGGTGTCGGTGTCTCCATTACTGAGACCTGTCCCATTGAGGATCTCCACGTCCTGGTGCAGACTCTGAGTTGGTGTATACAACGTAATACACAGAGTAAACGTATGTTAGTACTGTAGCTTGTACATCAGCTTGTATTAGAAGGCCTTGTGTATTATAGTGTCTTGCTACTGCCGGGTCCTTGGGACTCCTAACTGTTTTTGTCCATGGACCCTCTTAAAATTAATTTCAATCATGTATGTACGACTGACCTCTGACCCCAGGTCTTGGAGCGGGCCAGTGAGATGAGAGTTAATCATCAGCTGGACCTGCTGGATGGAGGACGAGCGAGGTGAGGAGGAGGGAGACACAGCACGGACGTAGGTCTGTGGGAAGTACCCCTCCAACCCACTCTGGTTCCGCCCCTTGCTCCACCCATCTCCGTCGTCCCATTCCAATACCTCCAGCTCCTCGTCTGTTTTGATGGACAGTTCATCTGGTCTCTGGGCCTGTGAGGGCACACCACACCACCACCACTGATAATGTTAGTGTATGTATGGGCATGCAGGAAACTGTGGCATGCCTAAAACCAAACCCCTCACCACAAAGACTGGTATGTGTAAATATATGGGCAAAATGCTGGGAAAAAACTGTGAAATCCCTAAACTGTACCTCTTACGATAGAATATGGCACAAAACACAAGGTTCATGTATTAGCCAGGAACTGGTTACACACAAAACCAAACTTATTTCCCTCTCTTTTCCTTCCTATTTCCTCCATATCTCACTGTGTAGTCGTAGAGAGCGACGCAGTGTTTAGGGCCGGCCTCGCTGCGAGCAGACCCAATACTCATTCCGTCCTCGAACCCCGAGCGAGAACTCATGGACGACGTCTCCAGCCACTCCTCGGAGGCTCCGAGGTCCTGAGTCACCGACAGCAGACTGGACACTGGCCGGTCCCCAGCTGTAGGCAGAGGGAGCTAGTTTAGAACTAATGGTATACAGTGAATGTATCATTCTTAGAGGGGGTCCAATAATTAGATGTTACCCCTTTAATGACAGGAGGGAAAGGCATTGCTACACTCTTACTACTGAAAAGGCTAACCACACATCGAAGATAAATTACACTTTCACCTTCAAATTCTCAACATACATACGTACACAAGCATCTGGGTTTCATTGCATTCTAGGGATGACCCAACCATAGATATTAACGTGGCAGTATAATACTAGGAGAGTAGGTCCAACTGACCTGATATATCAGAGGTGGGTCGCTCTCCCCTCACTTTCTCCTGTGCCTTCTCGATCCATCGACCCACGTCGATCCCCACCTCTCGCAGAGCTGCCAGTCTGGCCTCGGCTCTGGTGACCTTCACAGCCACCTCTCTGATGCTCTCCTCCATCTCAGCTATCTTCTGCTGCGCCTCCGAAAACGCTTCACTCGTACCAAATTCTGGGTTCTGGAGGAGGACATGAGAATAATAGATTTACTAGCTGTTCCACTGTCTCTAGCTTACATTTACTAGCTGTAGCACAGGTAAATGTCTATAGCTTACATTTACTAGCTGTAGCACAGGTAAATGTCTCTAGCTTACATTTACTAGCTGTAGCACAGGTAAATGTCTCTAGCTTACATTTACTAGCTGTAGCACAGGTAAATGTCTATAGCTTACATTTACTAGCTGTAGCACAGGTAAATGTCTCTAGCTTACATTTACTAGCTGTAGCGCAGGTAAATGTCTATAGCTTACAACCTGTGTAATGTACTGCGTTTGGCTTTCACTTGTCCTCCATTGACACTCTGTGATTCATGCGCAGGCTATAGAGGAACTGTGGGGCAGTTTTAGTGCGAACACTGCCAGCACAATGTGGACACTGACTCCACCACTCCACCACTCACCTTCACACGCTCTACATGTGTAACTCAGAGCACTCACTCCTGAAACTGACACACTGTGCATGCTCTGAAGCTTGGTCATTGCATACGACTATGTTTATCTTGGCTTCCAATACTCCAGATGTACATACACACAGTCCTCAGGTACTCACTGACCTTGGTGTAGGCCGAAGTGACTGATTTGACACCCTTGATTTGTTTCTGGAATACTTCAATGCTCTCCTGGTGTTTCGCCAGCCGCATCGCCCACTTCCGAGCATCTTTCTCCAGATATATCTCCGCCCCGTGATCTTTGCTCAGCGAAATCACGGAGTCTTTGTCGTGAGCTTCAAATCTGTACTCCACTCTGTCTCTGAGGACTGGGTTCTTGTGGAAGAAACACTCCACCACATAGTCTCTGTTCACCTGAGGTCATGTGACGATCATGTGACTGTATGCCCGGACCATGTGATGATCATGCTGGGATCATGTGAATGCATACTGGGATCATGTGATGATCATGTGACTGTATGCCCGGGATCATGTGATGATCATGTGACTCACCATGTAGGACTGTTCTCGGAGGTCTTCAAATTGGGCCTTGACCAGGTTGGCAGCGTCGGCCTCGATCTGGGCATAGAGCATGTAGACGTGGCGAGATTTTTCGTACATCTCGCCATCCATTGCCTGTGCACAACACACACACACAGTTAGAGGTGAGAGGTTAGCACTGACAAAATCAACCCAATCTGTTAAGAGGCACGCTGGTTATATGCCAGGCAAAACATCACATTCTTCCCCATAAGGTCCCCGGCGAAAATTATCTGGTGAAAACACTGTCACACACATCTTATCATTACCCTCATGAGGGCGGGAAGGTCTTCTGAGCCGTGTTTATAGAGGTGAGCATTGGTCGTGGTGATGGCAAGCAGATAGTCGTTTCTGGCGACCGTCGTCTTCATCTGACACTGCTTCAGTCTCTCTGCAAACTTGTTGTAAGTCTTTTCCAGAGACTGCGTCGATTCGAACAGCTTTCTGTCGCCCTTTCGAATCCTGTTTAGAGAGAAGCAGGGAGGAGAGGAAAGACGGTAAATTTCACGAATTTCACAAACTTTGTGAAATCTCGAAAGTACGTATATATACATTAGCCGGAGCCAGGAGGGTGTTCAAACCTTGTCTCGGCCTCCGTGAACTTCTGACGTGCATCGGCACACACCTTTGCATGGTCGCCATACGTTTTCTTACACTGAGGAAATGGAGAGAGAGAGAGAGAACTAGGTTTGAATGGACGACAAATTGAGAGAAAGAGGGGAGATAAGAGAACGAATTGAGGCCGACACAGAATGAATGAGAGGTTGAATGAAAGTTTGGTAAACAGGGCAGCTGGGTTTGCACATGGAGCTAAGCTACAGGGGCAGGTTGGCAAAACAAGCTATAGAATCATTTGTTTCCCTACAAACAGAGACTGTGTTTAGGTGAAAGGGCTGGAGGAGTGAGAGGTCGTTGTTTTGTTGAGTTGGTAATAAACTCTGAGAGAGAGAGAGAGAGAGAGAGAGAGATAGACGGCAAACTTACTGTGACCAGCTCCTTCACAGACTCCAGGATCTCACTGTTCATCTTTTGTGCCGACTCTATCAGCTGTGTGTGTGTGTTGGGAAAGATTACATCATTAGTGATTACATCATGATCAAGTACAGCTTCAGATGCCATAGGACGAGGGAATTTGGGACAAACAGATGGTGCAGTGGGAAATTGTCTGTCCCACATATGGCAGTGTCAACACACATGTATCACACCCAGCCAAACATACAATACTGCAATTATAAAGGTCCAGTTAGTGAGTATCGATGTAGTATAGAGGGCAAGGGTGCAGGAAGTGAAGGCAGGGATGTTAATAATAGGTGACTAAACCCTTGTCTCTAATGCCAGTCACATGAGAGGTAATGTATAGCTCTCTATCTGTACCCTCCACGGAATGGTGAATGGTGGAGACAGTGTACTCTGTTCAAGAACAGGCTAGCTCTCTATTGATGCCAGTTACTAGTCCCATATACACGTGTCTACCCACTAAACACTATTTCTTGCCCACACACACATTATGTTACAGTGAGAAAACCGTTTTGACTGTCTGCAATGCAGTGGAACCCCTCTCTAAGGACACCCCTGATACAAGGACACCTCTCTACCTTTTCCACAAATACATTTCTTCCATGCACTAATACGAATTCTGTCCCACTGGTGTCCAGATTAAAGGGTTCCCCTGTCACATTCTCCCCTCTCCCTCCCTCCTCCCCTCCCTCCACCCACTCTCTTAAAGCTCTGTTCTTTGATCCTCTTCTGCTGCCTCATCTCCTCTGAGACCTGAGAGAGGAGCATCTCCGAGACGTTCATTCTGGCCCTCGCGGCCTCCTCCGTCTTCTGCAGCAGCATCTTCCATATCTCCATCAGCCCTCTGCAGTAACACACACCATAATACATCCACATTACGTTAGTAGCACAAACTACTATAAACCTCAAAATAACAGACATCGTGAAAGTCAAGGTAGTCAAATGCAATTGTAGACTTCTGCAGTAAAATATACACCCAGTTCACTCACAGTCCACTCACACAACTTTCTCTCCATTGAACCTCCAAATAAAGTAAAACTCTAATTTACTACAAATCGCAGCATTCCCCCCTCACATTTCCCTCACAGTTTCCTCCCACATTAGTACCACATAGAAAATATACAAAAACAGATGCTCCCCAAACTACCCTGTCCAACTGGACAGACCTGTTTCTATAGTTCCGTCAAACTGGACAGACCTGTTTTCGGAGCGGTCCATGGAGGAGATACCGGGAGGGTCCTTGATGTCTCTCTTGGCGAGGAACTGCTGGACCAGTCTCAGGAGGTTCTGAGAGTACTCTCTCTCTATGGTAGACCTCTGCTTCGAGAAACTCCTGTTTGTCGCAGAGACATTACATAATTATACACTTGAGACTTAGTGTTGTAACTGGTTACTGGGACTCTCAAAAGCTACTCAAAGTGATGGGCATGGTAGTGGGTTTAACGCTATGAAAACTAAGGAACCATTTAGTTGATCTTGCTAACCATTGTGATTCTAGCCAAATGTTGATTCTTTCAAAGCTAATGGTTAGTTTTAGAGAAATGAAGTGTGAGGAGTGTATACAGATCTGGGAGTCCATTAGTGCATTACATCACCACGACAAGCTGCCAAATAGACGAATGGTTAATGAATGAAACAGTCGAGTATTACCAGAAAAACGACATGCCAGGACTGATGATCAAACTATAGTTTCATTATGGATCTAGGAATGAGCTGTATCATTATATAATTTGTAGTGTCGTCAAAGAATGCACTTTGCCATAATTGTTTTATTAGGCCAACTCTTATAACCGTACCACCAAGCATATTGTTATGGAGTACAGAGTATCCAATTATATATGTGCATTCTCTACGGAAGTGTATGATTTTGTGAAGAAGGTGAACCGTATGGTACACATGTACAGGTCTTACCTCATGTCTTCAAGAAAGTCTATTTCAGCCTGATGCTTGACGTGCAGCTTGGTCAACTTGTCGTTGAGATTAGTCCTCATGGAGGCATTCGAAGTCCCCGTAAACTGCCGCTCCTGTAGAAATTGATCACAACTATCCACCAACATCAAAGGAGACGCAGGATGTTGATTTAAAACTAACAAACTTCCCCCACTAAGATTGGTGCCAGCAGGTAATATCTTATTTCATTTCCAGGTGGCACTAAACTTCCTCTACATCTCATATCTCTGTCACTGGCCTTGCCAAATACTAACCTGACTTACAGGTCACGAGAAATAATTGCATAATTACTAAGAACAGTAGTACTCAATATAAGATGACGTGGTACATCGAGCAAGCTTGGCTAGAGCTTGCCTAGACAGGTATGATCCCTGTATAGCACTGATGAAATGGTGTGAACTGTATCCCGTTTTGTAGTATATGGAGAGACTTGTATGTGCAATTAGCTACGGTCATTCAGTGCCCTACCCACACCTCAATTGACATGACAGAGGGATGCACCAAATGTCCCAGAACACCAGCTAGTAGGGGGCTGCACAGCTACGGTGCTGGAATGCAGCCAGCCAGTTTGTACAGACACGGTCAGATACACACCAAAACACAGAGGGAGCATTGGGACTACACAGAAGAGATCGACCTCAGTCTACGGTACCAGTTGTTTGAAACAGAAATATCGGACACCACATTACACCACAGAGTCACATTACACCAACTAGTGTTGCATCACAATGAGTTTGCCAGTGCCCCTGGATAGTGTATGTACAGGATACCAGGATGACCCTAAGCTGAAGGTAAAGGGTGAGGTTTCTTCCCACAAGAGGCAATACTGGATAAACCATGAACCCAGTTAGAGCCAAGGAGGAACAACTGTAGCTAACTAAGGACACATCCTCTTGCCCCCCAGAAGCCAGGGGTTCAGGATAAGTCTGAAAGAAGCCTGTGGCGGTCACTTCCATGTCATGCAGACCCACCCTGTTTTCCAGATTAGGCAGAGGAGAGAGAGAGACAGCGCAGGGTGGGCACGACAACACCACACTAGACCAAACACGGCCACAGTAGCCTCAACTATCCATAAACTATTCACGTTCTGCTAGTTCTCTCTCAATAGATCTCTCTACGAACCAGGAGGCCCATTGTGGGGAGAATATTCTTTTACTGGTGTGTTAAAAAAGCCATCGACTGCGAACAGGCTCCCCTATAGAACACGTTGACATTGCTACACTTAGCTACTAGCTGCTTGCATGCGGGGAGCTAGCGAACACCCCCAAATGAGCTCTAATACTAGGCCCGTCGTTCTCATGCCAGCGCACCACACACACAGGAGATGGAGGAGAAGGAGAGTACCCATCCGCTACTACCCTCTCTCTCTCCCCGGCAACAGAGGTGCCGTAGTGTCGCAAAACGATAGAATCCCAGGAGAAACATCCCACTACACGAACCAGACACGTAAACTATCCGGTGCAAAACACCAAGCAACTTGCCTTGCGGTCTGATGCCTGCACGCTCGTACTCATGGCGTAGTCTGCTCACAGAACCTTTCCTAACTCAAAATTGTCTCCTCCAGATCAAGATATTGGCATTTTTATTTGGGGCTTTGCATAATAAGGGGCGTATTTTATGGTCATAATTAGCGTGACGTCAAATACTTCCGTTTGTTTCAGGGAAACGTCACATGCGCATGTCTCACGCCTTTTGGTAGAAGAGAAGATGGCTAGATAGAAACGGACCAGAATCTACTGCTGGTTAGCTTCTACTGCAGTTGGATTAACGTTAAATATTATCATTGATGCTATGCAGGTGCCCGTCTGATACGAGTGGGCTCGCGGTCCAGCGAACTGGCAATGATACAGAGCGAGACGATCGTCGCGGCCCTGAAGAAACTCCACCCAGAGCTCGAGGTCCGATCACCACCATGAGACCATCGGAGACAAGATTCTGGACAAGCCGCTTCCGGCGATCGGACAGACCAATCTCTTTACTAAAGAACTGGAGACGGCCCTCGCTGGAGGTCAGATCGACCTCATAGTTCACTCTCTCAAGGATCTACCGACCACCATTGCCCCAGAGATGAAAGTCGCGGTGATATTCAAACGAGACAAGTCGACGGATGCGGTTGTACTCCACTCCAAACACAAGGGGAAGAGACTGCAAAGAGCTCCCCAGTGGAAGTGTCGTGGGCACCTCGTCTCTGCGAAGGATAGCACAGTTGAAGAGAATCTGCCCGGACCTGGTCTTCAAGTCTGTCCGTGGAACCTCAACACTCGAATGAAGAAGCTGGATGAGAGTGGTGAGTACGATGCCCTGGTCTTGCCACAGCCGGACTGGAGAGACTCGCTGGCTGACAGAATCGACCAGGAGCTGGACTCCTCCGAGTGATGTATGCAGTTGGGCAGGGAGCACTGGCAGTGGAGACCAGAGCCAGTGACGACTCCACTACGCTCTCCTGGACAACTGAATGACATGGAGTCCGTTCTCTGTTGCGCAGCCGAGCGTAGCTCTCCATAGTCTCAGGGAGGATGCAGCGTGCCTGTTGTGTCTCTCCGAGGTGAGAGACAGTGAGCTGTTCCTGGAGGGAGCAGTCTTCTCTCTAAATGGATCAGAATGATCAAGAGACTCCGCTGGTGTCAGACTCCCCACTGCTATGCAGAGAAAAGTGTGGCATTCTGGCTCAGTCAGGGAGAGCAGCTGGGGAAGAGCTGGGAGCTGAGTTGTTGGCCAAAGGAGCAGCCCCATACTAGCCAAAGCAAAGGAGAGAGTGAGATTGGGAGAGACTGACAGACTGAAATTTTGGCGGGTTGTTTGTACATTTGCGCATGCGCGGATATTAACCACAGGATGCCGCGAAAGGGTTCGTTCGCGTGAAAAGGTTTCGCATTGCATGGACGCACAACATAACGAGGATTCTTTTCCGTTTCTCCGAAGTGAGAACATGCAGGAGAGGTGCATGTGCGGAGCTTACACCTGGCACAGAGGCTACAAGAAATGAACCGTGGCAGCTATTCGCAGTAGTATCGATACTCAGTCTCCACCTTCTGCCTCTCGTGTGGTGAGTTTTCAACTACAAATCAGTGAAAAGTACTCCATTCTGTTGTGTGTCGTCAGGCGAGCCTGGTCTAGGCTACAGCATTGAAGTATCCACGGAACCGCTGGTTCCCGCGTTGGGAGATACGCTAGAACTGAGATGCAGAGTCAACGACTCCTCGCTGGATCAGTGGACAAATGGTGTCATCACCAGAGGAAGCAAGCTGATGTGGAGCGAAGGAGGCGCGAGAGACTGGTCCGAGTACAACGGGAGGGACTTGATCAATGACTTTACCGCCGGAGAAGCGATTTTGCGGATAGCGAACTTCAGCGTCGCCGACTACGGACTCTACCGTTGTCGCTGCGTCAACGATTTCACATTTCTTCAGTACGAGTTGTGCGGTGGTTCGGATGGTCTAGAGACCCACTGCTCGGCAGCAACAGAACTACACCTCCTTCCTGCAGGTATATACGTATTAGTAATTTCTTTATAGGATATATTATAGTGCTGCAGAAGACATTCTTAGTTGCTCTTTTAATCACAAAATGTTTCACCTGTGCTTAGATGGAGGCACTGGAATTCACACAGAGTTTATCGACAGTCCTGGTACAAAAGTCTCATTGCCACCGTGTGCCAGTGGCTGGACTGAATTGACACGGCGGTCTCTCAATAGGTTGGCAGTGAAGTTATTGTGGATCCCACAAGACCAGGCACAGTTTGTCTGTGCCCTCCTCAGTCACCAGCAACCCTGTAAACATAGTGTACATGAAATCAAAGGTTGGTTCAATGACTAACACACTTGCTACAAATAGCCCTGTAATTACCTTCAATTATCACCCGTTGAGGATCCTCTTCCAGTGTCAACACCGCTGATTTGGTTCTAAGTAATCGCAGCAGTCAAGTTCCAGTTTGTGCCTCTCTCACGTCTGCTTCAAACAGCACCAACACTAGCCTACTGTTTCCACACCACAATACAATACAGAGACTGGAGGCTGAGTCCACTAGCAATGTGATAGCACTGAACGTGGAGTCAGTTGTTGGTGGTGAGAGTCATTTCCGTTGATGAGCTTCTGGTGTGAAGCGTGACAAAGAGGCAGAATACAATGGTCGTTTTTCATTCAGCTGTGTACTGTGGTCCAGTCCTTGGGAACCAGTCCTCAGTGTGAATTTTACCATTCACGAGAACCGCACCACCATGCCACAGATTGCCAAACTCCACCTCATCACTACCTGGTCTCGTCTAGTTCACCTGTACTTCATCTACCAGTGAATTCATAGTACCAGCTCCACTTCTTTGCCACATCCTGACGGTGTTGACATATCCGTTACAGCTACAACAGAAGTTCTCAGCCATCCTACTCCTATACCACCACTTCGTCTCCACCATTTCAGTTGTTTTCATTTCAATTTTCAAACAGCTTCTCCCCCACTCCCAGTAATGGCGGTGAGACATACATTTCCCACCATAATAGCCAGGGGCAGCTGTTGTATATATTAGTGGTGGTAGTAATCCTAATAGTCTGGAGTATTTTTGCGTACTGGTGTTTGGATGGAGACGAAGGAAGACGAGCATCAAGGAGAATGTACAAACTCCCGGCAAATGATGACTCTTTCGCAGCTGAGCCGAGTCTGGCAACCGTCCTTTCATCAATTCCACGTCACCACGACACTCACTGCATCTCTATGGTAACTCAGTCGGTCATCAGTTTACTCACAATGGGGTGGAGTCTCAAGACAAATGCAAAGGTATATAATATCCACCACTCTCTCTCTTATGTCTATCCTCTAAAGCTGTTCTGATGCCAACTTCTCTTGCACGTGGTGTGTCATACATATATTTCCTCTGGTGCAGTGTATATCTAGCCTCAGCAGTCTCCTTGGCTGTTTCCTCTATGAGAAGCTAGAGTTCTGGAAGAGTTGGGTTCGTGGGCATTTGGGAGTCGTCAAAAAAGCTCTGGCCCACAGTCTCCAGCCTGGAGAACCTGCTACTGTCGTGGCAGTGAAATGCGTGAAAGGTAAGATATTAGTATATAACTCCTCATGTTGTAGGGAGTCTACATACATAGCCCAACCCAGCTGCGTTGGGAAGCTTAGCTACTGTCAGAGGAGCTTCACATTTTCATTCCGTGCAATCCTCCAACATAACATATCATGATATAGTAGGGCTGGCCTGGCTCAGACAGATTTCACCAGCGGTATCATAAGGAACCACCTCTAATCCGGACACCAATTGAACATAGATAGAACTAGTGTCATAGTTAGCAAAGTTTCTGTTAAATTACAGCAATGAAGTTGTTTTCTCGTTGAAAGCTAGGATAGGGAGGTGTCCTCATATCAGGGGTTCCTATAAGAGGGGTCCTGTGTCTCCCCGCAGACAATGCGGCCCAGACGATGAGAGAAGGACCTCATTTCAGAGCTGAAAGTGTTAAAACATGTCGGACCCCACCCGAACATTGTCTGTCTCCTAGGAGCTGCGCCGTCAACAATGGTCAGTCATCATGCAACATAGACTGGAACCTAAAACATTGCTCAGATGACTTTCCTGCTAGGCTGATACCTAACATGATAGATGGTTTGAGTCCGTGGAGCCACGAATAGTGTAACAAATATACTAGCTAGTGTGACATCTGATCGTACTATAGTTATCTGGAGGAATTGCATGACGTAAGCAACCTGTTCTCAGAATCGGGCCTGGGTTTTTACAGACCAACTTCTCTCTCTCTCTGTGTCTATCTTTCTCATCTTCTCAGGAATGCTCCATGTGCATTAGTGGAGTATCTGCTGCAATGGGAACTTACTGAATACCTCCGGTCCAAGAGGAACGACCAGACCTCGCACTGACCGCCGTCACTGTGTGGACACATGGCAGCTCAGGTAGCTACCGTCATGACATTCTCACTCAAAGACGTAAGGTGATATGAATAGACTTCTCGACATTCCCTTGTCTGTCGCTAGTTCTCGATTAATGGAGTCGGTAAAACGTTGAGATGTCACACACCTTTCTTTCTTCAGTGTATCATCGCGATCTGCGGCTCGCAATGTTCTAATCACAGGAGGACAATGTTCTGAGTAGCAGATTTCGGGCTGCAAGAGAACGTGTATGAATCTGTCTAATACCGCCCCTCTGGGGTAGTCTGCTGGCATTGTGCTAGTGTTGCTGTTGTTTTGTTCCCAGCTGCTCATTATTGGTTAGAGTAATACGTATTCAGTATCACTGTTGGCATGGGTTTGTGTGGTGGGTGAGGAAAGGGACCCTATACTCCTTCACCAAAGCCGGAATCTACCATGTCTTGATGTACCATACTAGTCATATCTAGTCCGAACAAAAGAAGTTGATGTGGTATAAGTAGCTTCAATAGATGCTTATATCCTCCATACCCATTCACTGTATATGACAACACCGGACTGGTCTCTCAAGAATTGGGAGGGTGTGAGAAAGCCGTTATACATTAGAGTGCTAGCTCGACAAGTTTAATGTTGTCAAACTGGATCAAGTGCTAGATGTTTTTATGTGCTCTGTCTGCTGTACAATTCTCCACACTCTCCATTGCAGGGTAGGGTACCGTCATGGCTGGCTCAGAGAGCATCATTGACCACGTGTACACTGCCCAGAGCGACGTGTGAGTTACGCAGTTTTGTGTGCGTGTGTTTGCATGATTGTTGACTTCTTGGCTGTATTGTCACTGGTGTTCTGAACAAAATGTTGGCCAGGTGGTCGTTTGGCATTGTTCTATGGGAGTCCTTACACTTGGTGAGTTTCAGTAGCCAATCATGTTGTATAGATCTGTTTTCACCTTCGCTCTCAGGTCGACTCCCTACCCCGGCAAGTCAGCAGAAACTATGCTGAGAGATTTAGAAGATGGTTACCGAATGCCACGCCCTCAATCCTGCCCAGTCCAAATGAAACACCCATAGTCGTGCACATGTGACAAACAACACAATGATGTAATATACGTTCATATCACAGCTATGATGTAATGCTGAAGTGTTGGCAGTGGAGCTCAGTGGAGAGACCGACATTCAGTGACCTGGTCAAGCAACTGGAAGAGATCCTGACAGCTGATGAACCAGCTCTCAACAGAGTGAGCTAGGCTTCTTTCCTTTACTCAGTGTTACCGTATAAGGTTCCCTTCTTTCTCCATCAGCACTACTACAACATGGAAGTCAGTGGTCAACCTAATAGGGACTCAACCATTGATTCGACACTCTGCTCTTGTGAAGATTTGCTAGATTCCTCAATTGACGGTCCACTCAACACCTGCCACAGCTGTGGGAATTCTTTCACCACCACCAGAGTCCTCAGCTCCGATCCGACAAAGATCTTCTGCGACGATTGCTCACAGATGCCCGAGTATCTCTCCCGTTCATCTCTGGATCTCCTCTCAACTTGTGATGAGTCGGGCACCGTGGGTAGGCGTGGAGGGCGGCGTTGGTCGCAGCGACTACACAGCAACGACAGCGGTGTCAAAGTCTCCTCTGAGGGGACTTCGTCCGAATTTTACCAGTTGGCCAGCGGAGCCCGCGCCATAGCGTTTGCAAGGAAACTGGCAGAGAGCCTACAGAGCATGTGCAGCGAGTGTAAGATGGAGCTGGAGCCAGGACTGGGGTCCCTGTGGAGAGAGAGCTCTCAGAGTATCTCCAGTCTCTGCACCGACTGCAGAGAGACCATGGAGGGGCACAAGTACACAAACATGCTGAGTCCGACAATTGAGGAGATCAGCCGCGAGAGGGAGGCATACATGAGGGGGAGGATGGACCGCCTACTGGGTTCTCCTCCGGGAGGAAAGCCAAGACCAAAGAGTATTGACGAAAGTCTGTTGATGTCATCGAGGGGAGACCGAGAGGGAGGGGAGGGGAGTGCAGAGAGGGAGAGTGAGGGGAGTGTGGAAGAGGAGGGAGAGGACGGAGGAGAGAATGTGATAGTTGGCGAAAAGGTGTGAGCTCCGCCAGAAGTACAGTAATGACAGTGGGATATAAGTTGATGCCGGACCAATTTACCTCAAACGGGTCTCTGCCCCTCCTCTAAGTGGCAATCGGAGGATAAGTGACATAAAGTGTTTCAGTCCGCCCACCCCCAAGGGCATGTCACTACAGACCAGCGGTTGCTCCACCCCAGGCAGCAGACTGAGTGCACATCCTCGTAACAGAGACTTCTTTCAGGAGCTGGGCTTCAAGGAAACCGACCTATAGCATAATATCATCTCCCGGTCCTTTTCACCATTTTGTGTGTTTGTTTCTCGATGCAGCGATATAATTGTAAATGCTGCATGTGTAATATTACTATTGTACAAAATGAGCAGTTCACACATAATGCTATGAAGGGGTCAGCTACACATGTATATAGGTACTTATACATTCATAGTTCAGCCTCAAATTTCAGTCCTGTGTTTGCTAGAAGTGTTTATTGGGGTGTGGGCAGGGGGCGTGGCACTCTGGAGGAGGTAGGGTCAAGAGATGGTGGGGAGGTGTTTGTAAGCCAACAGCTGTGCCATGGCTTGCTCGTGACTCAACATCGCTGTACTGCTGACTTTCTTCCATTCCTGAAAGAAACAGTCAATGCCAAGTAGTATAATAAATAGTCTAATACTTGCGTACTATAGCAAGACTAACCTTGTCCAGTCCCCTACGACGCAAGAGAGAGGCTCGTCCAGTACTGTTGAGCATGTTTTGAGCCTGCATTGGGTTAGCCCCTGCCATCAGTTGGTAGCATCCTTTGTACAGCCTCAGCTACAGAGCAAAAATCAACACTATGAGCACTCAAAATAGTGCAAAAAGTGGCCTTACTCGGGGTAGGGCAGAAGGAAGGAGAGAAACAAGTCTTGCTAGGGTGTCAAGGTCTTGATAGAAACCTGGGGTGATCTCTCTCCCCACCCCCACCTCCTTCCCCCCGTCTCCCTCCCACAGGGCTATCCTCAGTTCCAGGAGCCAGTCGCAGGCCAGAAGTAAACCCAGCTGGTGCAGCTCGTTCTCCACAGAGTCAGAGTGATCTTGGAGGACATCAGTCACGCACGTCTGGAGGGCGTTGCTCGTCACTCCGCACAGATGTAGGAGGGTCTCGGTGGGCGTGGCCTGGTTTCCATGGGGACGTTTGTGAAGGCGGAGAGCCTTGAAAGCCAGGTGGAGTGCAGTAGGTACCGGAGTGCTGTGGAACAATACAGAGATATACAGTGAAACCCCCTTTAATCTGGACACCAATGGAACAGAAGAAAGCGTCCATTATTACTACAGACCTGTCCCCGAGCATTCCCTCAATGGTTGGGTAGTAAGCCTCCGCTTCTTGATCATCTCCTGCAGTCCAGTGACCTGCAACTAGTCCCAGCGACGCCCACCACTGGATTACTGCAAACCCTGTAATCATCACGTGACAATCACATGAACAGTTCCCAAAATCATGTGACAATCACATGAGTCTGTACGGACCTGAAACGCAGGAGCTTGGGCTGCGTGACCGCCAGGAGAACTGGAGGTGGCTCTTTGGTGAGACTCAGATGTATTTGAACTGCTCGCGAGTGGCGTCAGTGGATGGCTGGGTGGGAGGGGAGGAGGGAGGGACTGGAGGCAGTAGCAGAGTGTGTGAAGGATTCACACAGCAGCTCCTGCAGAATGCACGGGTTACAGAATACAGTGAGAGAGCTGTAGAAAAGGGGAAAAAAACTGTACATGACATTACTACCGTGCAATCGAACTCCCATGCAGAACAGTTCGCCAACACTCTTCCCCAGCAAATGCTCCCTTATATGCACAACCTCAACATTTTCCCACTCCTGTTCAGTGGGAGTGTCCACAAGTAGTGAGTGTCTGACCTGCAGGGCCCTGGTAGAGACGAGAGCCGAGGCTGACTTCCGCCTCCCACCCTCCCGTTCAGAAGGAAACTCTTTCACTCGAGGAGTGGTTGTCCATTTCAGCTGGGCGTGCAGCTGAGAGGGTCCATGTTACGAGACCGGAACAGGTAGTACCACTGCATGTGTGAGTGGAGTGGAGAGAGCGAGAGAGAGTCAAAATTTCCACAAGGTCTAAAAATTTCAGATTGGAAATAATTTCACAAATAGAAAGGATAACCCGACTGAAAGCAAACTTTTTGCAGATTGAGACCAGAAATTCGCATGCAAAATTGGCTTTGCAGTGAAATGGAATTGAGAGCAGTGCTGACCAAGGCCAGGGAGGAGAGGTGGGGGAGTGAGAGGGAGCTCTGGAGACCGAGAGAGCAGTATATCTCAGAGACGACTGGACCTGGGAGTCGCTTCTTCGGACGATCAGCCTCCGCAAAGTTGAGAGCATTCACAGCAAGGTAGAGCCCTAGTCCGCTCAGATGACTTCCAGTGCCAGGAGCTAAGGAGTTAAAGGGAAATGTCAGTATGTAAGAGATAAATTTAGACACGAAGATGGAACTAAACGATGGGGCACAGCAAATAATTCCATTTAAGTTAACAGTTTCCAAACCCTTATGCATGGTCTTGTGAAAAAGAGAGAGAGGATACTAACCGGTCATGTTGACTTGGTGCAGAAGATGGTAGGCCTGAGCCACTTCACTGCTAGTAACACGGAATCCATGTTTCTTCCCCGCTGCCGAAGCCCCACCCACTGGAATCTTTGACTCCAGAAGAGAGGCCAGGTAGACGCCTAGCTTTCCCAGACCCACCTACAATGGTGTCAAGAACAGCATCAAATTAACTTGCGAAAAGAATTTTTTCCTGAAGGTCGTCTTGTTTTCAAACACAAATGACAGAAAAAGTTTCCAACGAAGTAAACCAGTGTAATATAGCAGGGTTCAGAATCCACCTAGCTAGTGTGGCAGGCAATAGTGTTGACCTGGAAGATGAGGTGGGAGAGAGAGGCCCAGAGTAGACCCAGGGCCAGAGAGAAAGAGGAGGTGGGGACTGGACGATTGATGACAGATAGAGCCAACTCCACACTATCTCGACACGCACCATACTCTCCCTGTCAGGGAAGACAGACCCCATGAACCATCAACGCAAAAACAGGTGTTTTAAAGTGGGCACAAGGTTCCACTGATTTAAAAGGTCTCCTCGCGTTCTCTCACACAGACCTTGTGAAGATCTTGCTGGCTTGTTTCCAGAACCTCCAGAACTTGATGCCCTCGGGGAAGAGGGCCCAAACTGAGCCACCGAGCGGATGTGAAGCCAGCCGAAGCAGACAGCGGCCACCAGCAACCTCACCAATCCATCACCATGCCCCACCAGAACACTCGAGTCACGTACTCCTCTGCTGGAAGGCTGTTGGGAACACTGCTGAGTGTCCTCATGCCTCCAGGGGTGTGGCCTCGATGATGTGGGAGTGGTGACCGGTGAAGTAGAGAGGGTTGACGAAGAAGACAGCCACCAGGAGGACACACATGAGGAGGTGTGGCATGGTGGAGGAGGGGAGGGAGGGGTGGAAGGGGAGGAAGGGATTGTGGGATCCAGGCAGGGGGCTGCTGTTTCCCTGCACAGTTGAAAGAATAGGTCTCATATTATTATTGAGGTGTAAAGGCGGCTCTAACTTACGGAGTCGCAGTCAGGGGAAGAGGGGGGAACCCCTGAATCTTCTCCGCTGACGGAGCTGCGGGGTGACATGGAGGGCGGGGTAACAGGGGGGCTCTGGGAGTACCCCGCCAGGTGGGGCTGCCCGGTCGCCTTGGCCAGCATCTCCTTCAGCTGCCGGTTCTCCTCCGAGAGTCTCTTGATGGTGGTCTCCAGGTGGCGGATGAAATCAAATCGTCTTCTGCAACACGGCCGACTTTTGCAGCTGTGGAACAGAGCGACAGGATTTAGACTTCTCCAGCTCCTATAGTTTAAGGTAGAACAAGGCTAGAACTATGCTAATAGGACTTGGTAATGTCGAAACAAGAAAGTATCGAGATTTTCTTTCACGGCTGACCTTCTTGTTGTCTTTGCTGTGTTTTGAGACCATGTCTCTGAGGAGGCCGATGCGGTCGTTGATGCTGGAGCGATACTTCTTCTCTATGAGATTGTGGACCTTCCTCTTCTCAGGATCATGTGGAGGAGATCCCGGAGGACTGTCCTCTGAGGAGAGGGCGAGAGAGAGAGAGAGAGAGCAAATAAAGTAATAATTCGAGAAGATCATGGAAAATTATGGCAAAAATTTGTATCGACAAATTTACATATATTCGGTAGAACGAATGTCCAATTAAACATTTTGGAGCTAAGTTTGGAGCAAAATTGCTGATAGTCTCTGCCAAACTTTCACACAGTTACGTACCGATTGTGTCTTGGTTGTTCTCCCCGTTAGTTGTGGGGTGTGGCTTTGGTGGGAGGCGAGTGATGGGCAGCTTCGGAGTCTTCTTCATCTCCGTCTTCTCCGGAGTCAGTACCCCATTGGAGTGGGGGAAGGTGTAGTTACTCCGGGCCCCTCTCCCCGTGGTCCCGGGGTGGAGGGGGGGCGAGGAGGCGGGGTTGTGAGCAGGAGGAGAGGGGGAGGGGTGGAGAGGGGGAGGAGGTGAGAGCTGATGTTGAAGATGCTGCTGCTGGGAGATGGAGGCATGGATCTGCAGCTGGTTCTTCAGAATCTCTGTCTTAATCAGAGTCTGGAGAGAGACACACAGAGATATACAATCTCTCTAAGGACACACCTGAAACAAGGACACTTCTCTAATAAGGAGTGAATACAGACACCATGGTAATTATCTTCTGTTCTATTGGTGTTAGGATTAATCTGCCACTCAGAATGCATCCAATAGTCTCATTATTTCAGCTTGCTATCATAATCTTGGGGCCTGAATCACACCAGAGAGGCTGTGGGCTACGACAGTAAACATTCTCCTACATTACCCGCACTACAGAGTGGGGTGACCAACCCATTGGCGACAAATGCATGAAGTATGCATTAGGTTACGGGGACATGGGGTGAGCGAGGCACGTTATGTACACGCTGGGACAAGAGGCATGTACACAATGAACTGAAGAATGTAAACATATCAATAGAGGTCAAGTCGCGCCACCAGCCCAGATCACCCCATTCCCTTACACAGCGGGTATCCTCCCCCTATTCATTGAACATACTATGGGACAGAATGCCCTATCGTAAGTCTCTCTAAAGCTAGCAGAACACTAATTGCTCAGTAATGGGATTAGGACATGCACTACAGACATCCCGTGCTACTGCACACCACCACGTTAAAAGGTTGAGCAGAATCAAACTTTAACAAAAGGATGAGGCATTTCGCAGGTAACAATAGGCCACAATGAACCAGACAGAGAAGCAAAACAAACACAGACTTACAATCGAGAAAAAAACAAGCCAGAGGAACTACAGGTGAAAAACCAAGACGGACCTGTTTGAGGTCGAGGAGTTTCCTTTGCTGGACCCTCTGCTGAGCCTCCAGTTTCTTTGTTTCCTCCAGCACCCAGGAGTCCATGGGAGAGACTGCGGGAGCCCCAAGGGGAGAGAGGGGAGGCACGCTGGGGTGACCCATCAGTGGCAGACCAGTCGACGGGTCAAGAACATCGTCAAATAGAGAGGTCCACTCGTTGTTGGAGGACGTAGGGACTTTTGATGTCCCTGCTGCCAACTCTGAGAGGAGAGTTAGTTTTAGCAAATGGTCACGTCAAGACGGAAGCATATTCATCTCAAATGTATGAGCCTTGAAAACTTGTGTCTTAGTCAACTAGAACTAGGCACACTAACTGACAATCGAGCAAGAAGTGGTTTATGGTCTCACCAGACAGCATTTTGTCGTCCATCTCCAGGAAGCCGGCCAGGTCCATATCGCACGGGGGTTCCGCCAACGGTTGCTGCTCGCACTGGTAGACGGGCGGGTAGGAGTCTGGCCCGAAACTCATGTCCGGGTCGCATTTAATACCGTAGCCGCCACAAGCAGCCATCTCCTCCTTCTCGTCCCAGTCCATCGTACGATCGCTTCGAGTCAGGCGATAATTTCCACCAATCGGATCGCTGGATTCCGCCAGGCCATTACGTAATAACTGGGCGGATGCACGGAAAGTACACGCCCACTTATTAATTTCCGGCAACAAGAGGAAAGGAGTGTGCATCTGAGCTCCAGCAGCTTGTGTATAAAAATACTGATTTCGGCAAATTGGATACACGTACAATAATGTGTGGAAAACAGTTCTCTCCTAGCTACCCTACTATGCAACTAGGCCAGAACTTTTGAGTTACAGAAATACCTAAGCCGATGGACATCTCCATGCTAGTACGACAATAAGTAGTGTAATGGTAGAATAACGGTTAGACTAGGTGTAAATTCCAGTTCAAATTTCTCTCTCTCTGTCTACATAGTGTGGAGTCGTTACTTCCTCCTCTTGCTCATGGCGTCTCTCTCTGACTGGGCCCTCTGAGCCTGGACTGCAGCCTTCTTCTTGTTGAACAGATTTATCTCCTCTTCCTGAGAGAGAGAGAGAGACCAAATAACAAACCCCTTATGTACACTAGGATTATACTATGAGGACTAAATGTGGCTCTATACCATCTCATACATAGTTTGTGGGTGGTCAACTCGGAGGTGGAATTTCACACTCAAATTAGTCACACGAGGTGGATGCCAAAACCAAGTCCCCACCCAATACTTGTCTACAATCAGTCAGCCACCACCCGGGTGTCTCTGGAGACTCACCAGCTGCCTCTTCTTGTCGTCCTGGAGTCTCTTCTCCTCCTGGTTCTTGGTTCGCAGTTTCTCAAACTCATCATGGAGCCTCTGCTCTGCTGTCTTCAGCTCCGCCTCCTTCTCTTTCACCTGGTCAAAAAACCACCCATAAAATGAACACTAGCTTGAGCACTACACTCTATACAAACAGCTAGCTCCCACTTTCATGGGTTAAAATTTTCAGGGTTAAAAGTTCACCTTCTGCACAAACATCTGCCTCATTCGTTCCTCCTTGGTCTGCATGTCGCGGAGGTGCTGTTGTCGTTTGATCTCATATGTCTCTTGGAGCGAAACCGGCCTGTTGTCGGCCGTCTTGTCTGCGAACCCCATCTGCTGGAGCCTGCTCTGGCGGTACAGCTCGTAGTGCTTAGAGTGTGTCTTCTCACGAAGGTCCTCCATGTTGGTCCTGCAGGAGAGAAAAGATAAAAGGCTAGGGGCCCCGCGTCCTTTGTGGTGTGAGTTGTGACTATTCATGTGCGAAGTGAACATGGGTGGGTGAATGTGACGTGGTGACTCACCGCAGCAGCATCTCTCGTAGCTTGACAAAATCACAATGAGCTTCGTTCTCAACTGCAGAGAGCAACACGTGTCCACAGCAGTCGTTTATACAATATTATACATCCATATCACTATACTCTACACACACTAACATGTATACACAACATGCAGTAGATACACACACCTGTGTCAAATGGTTAGAGAGTGTGCTCAACCTACCTTCCACAGTCCCCCAAGGATACTGACGAGCACGGACTTTGTGACCTCCAACGACAATTTCATCCGTACTGCCCACCACTGCAAATGGCACCTGGTCCTGGACACAAGGAAGAGAGTGGGTGGGGGTCAATTGGTGGGTGTGGTTTGGGTGTGGCTTACATTCATCTTTGAGTTGAGGTCTGCCACGGTCTCATCGTCTGTTGGGAACTGGTAAATCTGGACTCCATTGGCTCGCAGCTCCTCTGTAATCTGGACACAAAAGAGCTCGATGGCGACTGGCATAATGGTGAACGTTTTCTCTCACCCTGGCCTTGAATTGAGGCAGTTCAGATCGGGCAATAGTGTCGGCCTTGGCAATGACAGGGATGATATTGACCTGAGAGGGAGACCAGCAAAATAGTCAACACACAGAGCTCAGGAGCCACAATGCTACCAACCTTCTTGTCCAGCTCCTTCATACAGACCAGGTCAAGACTCTTTATCCTGCACACACACACACACACAATTACAAAAAGCCAAGAAGTCAAGAAGCTTTAATGCTCACGAGTGGCCGGTGGGAGCGATGAAGTAGAGACAGACGTGAATGCGAGTGTCATGGAAGTGGACCAGATCTCTCCTGATCTTGAGCTCCTCAGTGAGGTACTGTTCAAACTGCTGGTCCAGGTAGGTCACCACTGCCTTGGCCGAGTTCTCCTTGTTGATCTGGTCTCCGAAGCCAGCTGTGCTCACAACCGTCAGCCGCAGGTTCACGTTGCTCTCCTGCAGGTCTGCGCAGTGAAGGGAAACACGTCGAAGATAATACCACACCATAAAAGATTCAAGTTTCTGGCAAGGAAGCAACAAGCAGAATGCTGCACATACTCACACAACTTTGCTTTACATTGGCGATGGTTAATGTAACAACTTACTGTAAGTGTTTTGTTCCAGCTTTACTTCTGGTAGTCTGTGAACAACTGGAGTATCTATATATACACCACACACACAGGGGCAACACACATATTTATAACACACACAGAATTTATTGAGGATTGCCATCAATGAATATAGTTGTGACAAGAAGAGATTAGACCTCCCAAGACATGATTACCGCTACATACACACATGCAACAGTGCATTAACATTAATTTGTTTGGTTCGAGCTTACCGTTGAAACTAGACTTGAAGAGTGAATCGATGAGTGTCGACTTGCCACAACCGGTCTCTCCTGTGAATGAGACGGGAAGAGAGGGGAAGAGGGAGAGGAGGTGAAGAAGGTGACCGACTAAATCTCTAGGGAAATTGCTACACACAGTGGCTCCCGGCGAGATGAAGGAAACAGTGAGAGAACTAAAGAGGCATACACACGGATGACACCAGTGGACCAGTAAGCTGCCATAGGAATGTTGTAAACAGTAGCCAGCAAAGGAACACAGCGGGCAAAAATATCTTGTAGCCATCCACATGGCAACAAGCTACAGCGGTGTGGTACATCAAATGGAATGTTCTCATACAGAGAGGGAGTGGGTCCAAAAGGTTCGGCCATAATATGACAGCTGCAAGCATTGATGTGTGCATGAGATAGTGTGCGTGTGCATGTTGCCTTACCAATGCAGAGAATGTTGAAGTCGAAGCCTTTGTTGACGCACTTTGTCACTAGCTGATCCGGGAAACTGTCAAACCCGACGTGGCCAGAGAGTCGAAGATCTCTGTTTCCTCCACCCTTCATTTGGGAGAGAGGGAGGGCAGCACACAACACAAACACACACACACACACACAAACGCAAACACAGGGTAAGAAGTATATACATAAAGTCAAGAACGCCAGAAGTCATTTGTATGTACACGCCCTTTTCCCACTTAGCCTCAACACCCTGCGTCAGCTAGAGGCAAAATACGCACAGATCGCTCCTCTAGCCCAGATTCATACATAAGCCGCGTTTTTACGGTCTGTGCCATTGTCAGTACGCCGCTCACCAGGACTCTCATAACTTGATGGTGATTGCTCATGATGGCTCGTCTCAAACCCACAGAACAGGGAGAGCAGCGCGCGTGGCTTCGATCACACCCAAACTCAGCCTCGCCCGTTCAATCGAGACAACTTCGAGCACTTGGAATGCAGATGTACTAATTAGCCCCGGGGTCAAAATAAGCGCAAATTCATAACCGCTCACACGCGCGGATCAAACAACTTCCGGTCGATGGCACAAACAAAAATAGCTTGGGAACGAGGCCACAGTTCACCATTCACCATGATCATGAAGTGAGAAACAGGCATTCAAAAAACTGTGAGCAATGCAAAAACGCCGTAGAGCAGGGCGCAGGGGTAAGCAATGAGGAGCTGTTGTGAGTCCATGGCCAGAGCAGTGACAAACAGTTTGGAGGCTGAGTAGCTGCACCAGCCTATGATGAGGAGTGAGAGAGCGGTCCCAATGATCCCCCTGCAACAGGCAGAGAGATAGAAAGAGAGATTCAGGGAAAAAACAGAGAAAAGGATAAAAGCGTAAGGGAAATAGCATAGAGAAATTTATCAGCAGAGAAAAGAAAAAGTTATAGAAAAGCAGTAGAACAAAAGCAGAGGAAAAGAGAGAGAAGTGGAGATATGTCTTACTGGAGAGAGGTGACGATGGATATGCAGGAGAGGAGGACCATGGGGAGGAGGCAGTAGCCGAGGACGCTCACCACGCAGCTGGCAGACACCCCCTGACTGCTCATCAGGTTGAGGACAAGGAACATGGAGAGAGCGCCCATGAACTGACGACCATAGATGTAGCCAAACTGAACCTTGCCACTCTGTGAACAAGAGAGGCGACGAGCGGTTAGTTACAGTTTCTTGCACTGCAAAACATTCAAGGGAGAAGTTATGAGCCTTTTTTGAAAAGTTCTTGTGACAAAATGTTTTATTGGCGGTCGAAAATCAGCAAAATTCACATATGCAACCAAAAGCGAAATTTTCCAGCTATATAATTATGTATGCACTATACGGAAGAGTTTATAACTGGACAAATTCTGTGGTGGCCTACTGAGCAGGTAGCTTACCAACAGAAGTACAACGCCACAGAGATGCAGAGATGATGAGGAGCCTGCATGGCTCCGTGTCAGTGACGATGGTCATGTAATCAGTCACTTGCCAGTGGCGTTCAGTAACCAGACAGCGTCTGAAGAGCAAAGCCGCGATGCATGTAAAACAGCGAACTACACCAACATGGAGATGTTAGGCCAGCGACCTTTACTGGCTTTGATGAGCTGAGAGTCGCATTCCAGTTCTAAGTGCAGGAGTGGGGCTCGTCCTCAAATGAAGGCCGTAGACTGCGTAGGCCCCGAGTGTCTCCATCTCAGAGCCCCAGACCATCTGACCTCAGACTCCTGCTCTGTCTCCCCTCCTGCCACAGCAAGCCTGTCTGAGACTGTACTCTAGAGAGAGAGAATCAGCGGCAAAGTCTATCAGTTTGTTTTGACCCACCATACAGATGTCTTCTCTGCATACTGCCAGTCAATTAACACACAGAAGGACTATATCAACGTACAACTACCTGCCTGATCAGCACAAGCCTAATAGCTACGTGTACATAATAGAGCTGGGCTCTAAATAGAAATGACAAATTGTACGCGTATACGGGCTGCAGTGGACGCTGCGCCGACGCCTTGTGGTCCGTAGCCTTGCTGCTGTACGTAGCCCACGTCGGAGGGTAGTAGACTTGTGCTGACTCCCCACTGTGCCTGCTGATCCTGCGCAGGAATTTTGCTGCCAGCCTCCCTGCTGAACTGCCGGCGGAGGCGCCTGCTGCTCCTGCTGAACTCCGTCCATATCATATTCCAGACTCGTAAAAGTCCTGTCTGTTGTCCTGGTCACCGTACCCCAGCCATTCCCCCAAAACAACGAGCAAAGAACCTGCAGCCTGGTTTTTGCAAACGTTGGCGACGGTGCGCATGTTTTAGAAACTTTCGCATATAGAACACATGTACATACGAGAGAATCGAAAAAGGAAGGATAATAACACTGTGATGAACTAAGGGGCTGGCTTGTTACTTTGAGTCGGGGTTGAAGAGCTGTACATTTGGTTGGGGCAGACACTCAATCATCAAACAGACCTGAAGATGATGCGGGATGACACGAGATCGTCTGCTGTGTTACTAATCGTACCACAAAACTGACATAGTTGTATAGCTAATGGCATGCTGTGTTGTCATTGTGCTCTCTATGAGCCCTCAGCCTCTCAATCACAAGTTCAGCTGTCATGACACACTCAGAAACAGACATGGCATAGTAACTCATCTACACATCTCTCAGACTTACTCTATATACAGTCTCCAGTATCTCTGCTCTCTAACACCTTTTCTCATCCCTAAAATCTGTCTAATGAATGGAGAGTGTAGGAGCGCGACAGTTTGCAAGACTATGGTGTGTGTGCATCTGGTGGTTTACCTCTCTTGTTGACGCAGATCCCAGCGTGGTCCTATGGGACTAGGCAAATGTGCAACAGCAGCTATCCGAGACAGCCGCCACAGCCGCACGTGCATGCACGCAGACTCCAAGAATCCCCTTCTGTAGTATGGCGTTCACTCGACAATGGGTCACTGGAATTCTTCACGTGCCACCTAAACAACACACATTACAACACAGTGGGCCGGTACACTAACAGTTGCTCTACTATACGTACCTTCCCTATCAAGACTGAGGAACTCTTCGTCAAACTGTTACTAAGACCAAACCTTGCAGTGAGACATTTGTGTGTTTTTACTGCACCTAAAAATGCTGTTGATGATCAGAGGGAAAAGTACTGACATTGTGGTACGGTAACCGACCCCCTCGAATTCGTATGGTGGGTCAGGAACTGTCGTGTGCGGAGATGTTTCGTCCACATCATAGTCCAGATAGTGCAGGGAGGGCGGGTCTTCTATCTCTCTCAGCTGGTACCTTGAGGACTCTCTGTTCAACCTCCTCCTCCACGTCTAGCGACTCCAGGAATGGAGGACCTTCTAGGCGAGGTCCGCCATCGCGCGGCCCTCGGCCACGCCCCTTTGCTGACGTTGTTGTAACAACGGCTTATGGGAGTGTCACGTGACTTTGATTTTGCTCACGTGTAGTCGTTTCAGCAAACAGAATATCTTCTCGTCTTTTGGAGCTAGGTTTTGCGATGGTGAGTGTGAAAAGTATTGTTTCTGACGGTCTGACAAGGTTTGTTGTTGCAGGAGATGGAAGGTGGGTCGTGGTGAGTGACAAACATCTCTGACAAGTCTGGGACCACCAGCTTGGTGTCCAGGATACTCTTAGATATGGGTATGTCTCTAGAACAAGCCTTTGCCTCTCTCTGCTCCTCTTTCTCTCTGTATCACAACAAATGCAAAACCTATTGGTAAGGGAGGAGGTGCTACTGGTATTACAGATTGGTTTTGTTGTTTGTTTTCTCACAGATATTCTTCTGCCCGTGATGAAATATCGCCTGCACACCCACTGGAACATTGTCCTGGCTAGCGTGAGTAGTTAGTTCACTCTACCCTATCCCCCCCCCCCCCACCCCCCCACCCTAACCCCCATCTTCCACACCCCTCCTGTCTCTCTTTGTCCAGCATGCAGTGAGGGAGGAAGCTCGAGGAGCAGATCTTTGCGTGATGCACAAGGTAGTGGTTGTCCCCCTGCGAATGCAGATGGAGCGCAAGCATTGTCTCAAGGGTTAGCCCAGAAATGGGGAAGTATGTTTTACCGAACTTCATCTCTGTATGTAGGTTCAGAGGTTGCCGCCATTGCAGTAGCTCAATGATAGCTCTAGAAGCACGTGCTTCACAGGATGAACACGCGCTGACCTGAGGATATCTTCAACCGTGCGTTCTGTTTCGTGAGGTTACTCGTGTAGTGCTGTGTATGTTTCTCTCTCTGTATCATCAACGCTTCTCACTCTGAGATGCACTGGTGACTGCTCACAACACGTACGCATTCTGCCACTCGCAACGCCAGCATGACATGAACTGAAAATAGCCTAACCTGCTCGCATCTGCGTCCGCACCATCTCGTACATTATATACTTTCAGCCAATGTTTTATCTGACATACATTTTATTCTTGAATCCACACAATAGACTTATATAAATGCTGACAACGAGGTCCAAGCCTAAATAGGTTTTAAAAGTCAGCAGTGTGTGAGATGATAGGTCATTCGCTCTGTGCTGGATGCTAGGCATCGAAGAACCTTGCCCAATATCACCTCCTTTGCTCTTGCATGAGCTCAGTGAGCCAGCCCCCCTCGTTATCAAACCCATTCCTGCAACTGGACAGTGCCGCTTCAATGTGTCCGACCTGCCTTCACTGGCAGCGGTGGTTAGCATCGTCCACGGTTGGATACAGCTGAAACAAGAAGCACCAATGTTCGGTGAGACACTACACCAGATTGAGACTCACGGTGTTGCTTCAGGACTTTACTGGGGGCTGAAGGGGGAGGGTCAGAGGTGTCGCTTGAGACTCTGTCTTCTTTGGCTGCTCATCATCCACTACGTCCACGTCACCTTGACTCCAAACGACGAAGGAAAGTGGAAACGGCTTCCCCGATGTCCTGCAGGTGTAGCTCTGTTGCTGCTCTTTCGCTGTTTGCCCCGACTAGCCCACACCCTCCTCTGTTTCCATCTCCTCTGGCTTGGCTCCAGCTGGTTTCTCTCCTGGTGGGGCGGGTTCTGCTGCCCTGCGCCAGGCTCTCCACCCCACGTGACCTCGAGGAAGTTTGAGGAAAAACGGAGGAACCCACGGCCCTCCGTGAGCCCACGGTCCTCCGTGATGCCTGCGGACCCCACTAGTGTCGTCCTCCCCTCGCTCCCCCTCCACGGACCCCCGCATCGCCCCCCGTGAGGGAACCCCCAGGGATTGTAACTCTGGGGGGTCACTGATTGACACCATGTTATGCTCCACATGCTCTCCCCTCTTCTCACACGAGGAGCAGAGATCGATAGTCTGCACACCCAGGCACTTGTAGCGCACGCCATAGATTCAGAGTTGCAGCCGTCGCAGACTAACGTGGACGTGGTGTGGGCCTCGGCTTTCTGCTGGGATCCAGACTCGGAACCTGCTCCTCCATTGTCTCTTCCTCTCTCTGTTTGTCGTGGGAGGCCGGCGCCGTCGCGAGGGCTGGCAAGCAGTGGGCAGAAAACAGGCTGCGGACAACACGGCGGCTTCTCTCTCTCTGGAAGTAATAAAACGTGAACTATTATTTGTCGGTGAGAATGTTCTCACTTTTCAGGTGAATTTGAAGATGGAACCGTCAAATTGGTCAAGAGCTTCCACCAGCTCTTCGTCGCTTGAGATGTTGACATAGTCTCCTTCAGCATCTACCCGAAGATTCATTTATCACTGTCGGTATACATAGCTACACTAAAGGACACTCACCTTCCCAAGACAGAATGATCTCTTCCGCGGAAACAGAGGGAAAGACCTGCGCCAACTTTTGCACGAGGTAAGAGTAGCTCGTGGAGACGTCTTGGTCGAGCGAGAAACGACGGATCTCCGTCGGTTCCTCCTTCCAGCTCCGCCTGTACAGAAACGCCTTCACCGTCAGAGACATTGCTCGTGGTAGATGGTCTGTAAAAGCTGTCAGACTTTGTATGAAACGTTCTCCCAATGATGTTGAGCAGAGTTCTCGCTGCCGTTTTATGAGAGTCTGAAGAAAGGAAAAACGCTAGAGAACATAGCTAGCCATGGATATACTCTCAGCAGTACACGCTGCAACTTCTAAACAAATGACGCAATGTCAATGTGGCTAAATTTAGCATTGGACTGCGCGTGCGTAATTTCTACCTATTGCGCGTGCGCACGTGTTGTGTAGGCGTAAGTATTTTTTCTTGGAAGTGCCCTTTGGCGGCTGAAAGGAGCCTTCTCAGAATTACCGCTGTCCGCTTCTTGTCATCTAAACGCGTTTACTGGAATCGCTGCAGTCTTAGCATTTGATCTATTTTGGCTTGTTCAGTGGAAGGCGTCTTTTCCAGTGTCGTGTCGGAACCGCCTTGCAATACCCAGAACGAACGCGCTGGGGAGTTTCGTAAGTGGCCGGTGATGCGGTTGGCCAGCTGTGTACCTGGTGCGGTACGTTTCCAGTGTACGATTGCTCCGTCTATTTAAAGGCGGACATGGAGAGATGTAGCTCAGTGTCCAGGCGGCGCTTGTCGGGGGCATGCATGCACGCGCACTGCTGTAGGTGGGAGGAGCTCTTATCTACTTTTAGTGTTTCCTGGGAGTAAGTGGACGGTGCATGTTAAACAGCAGCTCAACTACATGGGCTGAGACGTGGGCTTTGCATGGTCCACTTAACAGACATGGGAAAATGTAGAGACGAGAATGAATTTTGGTTGTAGCTATCTATCGTCCCCTTATCACAGACATGCATGAGTAATTCTCAAAACTCTATGCAATGGTAAACATAAAACCGAAAGTGAAAGGCAGTAGCTAGTTTTTTTGTTGAGTCACTATATTATGGCTCTTTCAAAGTGGGCGGGTGCATCCAAGGAAAAGAGTGTGCTAGCTATAGCTGGCTGAATTCACTAATTCTGAGACATCTATATTGAGGCTCTCCTACAGGCTAGAGTCAGTAGATATGTAGCCTACCCTGTTAGTATGGTGCTTCAACTGAAGAGAAATTCAGATCAGATTCTAGGAATGTCCCCTCACAGAGACCTACAATTAGCAGGAAACTTGAGTATACCTCTAACCCAGAACTGATTAGTGGCTCCAAGAAAGGCCAGGAGCCCACTAACTGGAGCCAGCTTTGCCAAGAAATAGGAAGAGCTGGATTTATCATGAATCTCAGATTTGTTATGAAAAAAGTGATGCTTATTTCTCAGAAAGAATTGTGACAGAAGGTGAGAGATTGCCTGTATTGCGATACACAAACACATAATAATAACAAACAGAGTGTTTGATAAATATTTACGGACATTTTTGTATAGATGCTATGTCTATTGCTGGGTCCTCTGGCTCTGATTTGACAGGCAATATGATGGAGGGGAAGTAGATGAGGCCACCTGCAGTGTTCTGAGCAACAAAGATGGTTGGCTGGTGGAAGATGGGCTGAGGGGAAAGTGACGGAGGGGGCGTGGTCTGGACAGAAGGACTGGAGTGATGTCTGTTACTAGTGTTTATGCTCTCTGCTGGTTGTTCTGAGAGTCTGACTGTCGGTGGTGGTGGTGGACTGGTTTCTGGACTCTGGGCTGCGGGCTCCCCTGGAGTTCCACACTGCTTGAAGATGACGACCGCTCCTTGGAAGATTTCCGGCTGACGATCTTGGTCCAGTCTGTCGGTCTGAGCTCGACGCCCATTCCCTCGAGAGTGTGGCCCATGCGGTAGTGGACTGTTAGCCGTCCACACTCCCTCCCGATCCTCCACAGTTCTTCAACTGACATCGTAGGTTTGACCTGGTGGATCAACTTTCCCTTCTTGTGGTGGACATGGTATATTTCCACTCCGTGACTCGGTAAGACATCTTTTTTGTCGCTCTGGTTGAAAACAGTGTCTGTGTTTTTCTGTACTCCTGTTTAACGTAGCTGGCCTCGCAGCGGATGACTTGGATTGAGCCAATCCTGGATTCCCGCTTGCTGCTTATACGATCAGTCTGTTGGGGGCAATGAGGAAAAAGAGGGAATGTGAATAATTATGAAGCACAGTATCCCTCTCTTCCACAAGGAAAGAGAAGTTTTACACTGGGAACACAATGAAAGATGCAGGAACTGACTAGAGAGGAGTAACTGACCTCGTCAGCAGCAAAACGAGGAAGAGAAAAGAGAAATTCCCTGGTGCCTTCCTTGTCCACAAACCCAGTGATGATTCTAGGTAAAAAAGTACACATTGGGTAAACAGGGCAGAGTTGGGGATACCACGGCCGAATACTAATGTTATGAGACTATACCTAGAGCGCTACATACTATACTTACTTGGACTGGGCTTGCTCCATCATGAATTTGGAGGCAAGGACGCCGTCAACGTAGACGAAAACGGCCGAGTCTTCGCAGTGCGACGCTAGGCGTATCTGGACCTGGTACGGCGTGACTGGAGCGCTCTCGATCTCCATCTCCCCGTTCACGAGCTGCTCCGTCTTCTGCCTGTAGCTGAACGGCGCGTAGAGGTTGCTCTCGACGTACACGCGCCCGTCCTTGGCATACTCGGGGACGGGTCGGCCGGCTATCAGCACGGAAAATCCGAAGAAGTCGTCTGAAGGCATAGCTAACGCTGTGGGTCTATCTCTCGGTTCAGTGTTAGAAAAAAGAGCGAAACAACTCTCCGAGTACCCAGTTTTCACTTCTTTTATACCCCCACTTAGCGCTCGGACTTCAGTTGCGCGCTTGCATATTCGCGGAATACACTATATTACCGAAGCGTATTATTATGGGCATCATTCCTGCACACTTCAAATTTCCTAGTACAACCAATTCCGCTGTGGCGGTGTAACTAACAGTGTGTGTGTGTCTAACAAAAAATTCAATTCTCTGTAAAGAGCTCTCTGTGGGGCATCCTACAGGCGATAGAATATTCTTGCATTTCCACACAAAAGAATCTCCGTCTCTGTTCCTCTGAATAGGGTTTGAGGATCTCCGATAACACCCTTATGAGCTGTGGGAAGGAGCCATTGATTCGATCCACTGGGAAGTTTGTTGCAAACACACACCTGTATTGGGTGTGTTGGACGGCAAAAGAGAGAAGTCGTTAGGACGAAGACAAAGAACTATATCAATCATAGTGGAGACCCCTTGAGAAGACACGGGGAAGGATCACCACCGGTTTTGGCTACCAGGGCTAATCCATGATATTGTTACACTGCTGGAGGAAGAGGGGGCCGCAATAGAGGCAACTATGGGTGGACGAGAAGTTAGCGCGAGAGAGATAGCAGTAATAAGAAGTAAGAGTTGCAGGCGCCGTTTGAACCCCTCCGTACCGGCCCGGCGGACCTAAGTCTGTTTTTGGATGTATCATAAGAAGTGTCCGTGCCGGATGTCAATATCAAACTAGTCCACCTATCTCACGTAACACTGATCTCGAACTTCAGTTTGGTTAATTCTTCAAACTCTGGGGAATGTTTGTCCTGATATTCTTGTAAATGTTAGTTCTAATGTCTCCTCGCTGCACCTATTCATTTGATTGTCCAAACATGACTACTTTATTTTCATGAATACTAACACAACTCTACCTACCTTAGCCAACGAGGCTAACATTGCAACCGGGTTTTGCTTGAGGTGGAATAACTAGAAAGAGTGTGCATTTCAGCTGGTTACAGCGATCATGGTAATAATAGATTTGCTTCTCACCCAGCCTAATATGAACGTTTATCTTTACATTGTAATACCTGTGGGTAATACTACTTTAAGCCACCTGACTAAACGGTTGGGCGACTGGAGACTAGCACTCAAGAGAAGTAGGTTATAGTTATAGGTCTTCTCCTGGGGGTTTGAGTGTGGAGCGATAGTTGGTACAAACCCAAATTTATTATAAAATAACGAAATATCCTCCGCAAAACACAGAGAAAGCTTCACTACTGTTGCCCCGAGAACCACGGAGATGAGAATTGCATGTTATAAGATACTACGACCCCACAAACAACACAAAACTCCTCATTCTGCCCACAATTACACACGTATGACTTTCCTATACTCTCCTACTAACTTCTAGACTGATG